>JASCZW010004719.1:0-198801 GCA_034211315.2 Aedes japonicus
AACCAACGGCTCTCCGGATCGAACGCTGGTCCAGAATTCCATTTAGTGGCATCGTCCGCCACGTTGAACTTCGAGGGGACGTAGTACCATTCGTCCACGCTGGTGATCGAGAGAATTTCGCCAACACGGAAGGAAACGAACTGATGATATCGGCGGCTGTCCGAGCGAAGCCACGCAAGGACTGTAGCTGAGTCGGTCCAGAGGTAGCGTTTCCGAATCTTGAGGGTGAGTGCCGAACAAAAATTTTGCAGTAGACGTGCTCCTATCATGGCAGCCTGAAGCTCTAAGCGGGGGATTGAAAGTGATCGAATTGGTGCAATCTTTGTTTTTGCTGCGACTAGCGAACACCTGCTATCTCCGTTGAACACCATCCTCAGATAGACTACACACGCACAGGCCGCTACGCTTGCATCCGTGAACACGTGAATCTCAATTTCATCAACCTCCTGTGGCGGCAGATTTCCGAAAAAGCAACGAGGGATTTTTACCTCATCAATCGTCTCGTACAGTTTGATCCATCGGCTCCATAGGTCGTGTAATTCCTCTACTATGGGCTCGTCCCAGTTGGTGCCCGTTCGCCAGATTTCCTGCATCCCTATTTTTCCCTGCACCACGAAATGTGCCACGAATCCCAGAGGATCGTACAGCTTCATCACGGTTCGTAGAACTTGCCGTTTCGTTGGGACTGCTCCACTGTTGCTCAACACTTCTTCTAACCCCGTTCGATCGAATGTGAAGTGATCCTCTCTAGGAACCCACACCATTCCTAGTACGCGTTCGTAGATAGACTCCTTCTAGTATCAGCGGCTTGCTGTTTGGCGATCTAGTCTCTCCGAGACGATCTAGAACTTCCTGCGAGTTGGACAAAATTTTTCCAAATTCGAATCCTGCTGCTGCGTGGATCAGCTGCACCTGTGTGACAAGCTGCACTGCTTCTTCCACCGAGTTGACGCTGTCGAGAAAATCATCCACGTAGTGGTTCTTGAGGATTGCTTCTACTGCTCGCGGATACAGTTCCGTGTAGTCCAGCGCGTTTTTGTTCTTCACAAACTGTGCCGTGCACGGAGAGCTAGTGGCGCCAAACATGGCGACGTTGATGATGTACACTTGAATTTCCTCTTCCGGACTAAAACGCCACAGAAAGCACTGCGACCACTTGTCCGTTTCCCGAATTAGGATCCTCAGGAACATTTCACGTATATCGGAGCAGACCGCGTACTTGCCTTCCCTGAATCGTATCAGAACTTCTACCAGCGATACAAGTAGGTCCGGGCCCTTGAGCAACATGTCGTTGAAAGAAACTCCCCCAGCCTTCGCAGCAGCATCCCACACTATTCGTATTTTGTTGGGCTTCTTGGGATTTGTTACCACTCCTAACGGAAGGTACCATACTCGCTGCGGGTTTGCGTTCTCTAGCTCTTCCGGTGACACTTTACGGACGTACTGCTTCGTTTCGTAGCTCTCGATTTGCTCGTTCACCCTTCTGCGCAGCTCAGGATCTTTCGTCAATCGTTTCTCCAAACCTCTCAACCTGTTTACCGCCATTGCATAACTAGCTGGGAATTTCACGTCGTCCATTCGCCAAAGCAAATCCGTTTCCATGCGAGCTCCTTTCCGGACCGTTGTGGCTTCCAAAATATCGCGTGCCCGCTTGTCCTCCTCGGATACGAGATGCCTCGTCACCACAGCATCCTCAACCGCGAAGAACTTTCTCATTGAGTCGTACAGATCGCTGTTACTAATATCTTTATAGGCATGGACGTGCAGCTGTTCAATGGATCCTTCGTTTCCGGAGTTTCTTCCATATACGCACCAGCCCAGCCGAGTTTTGGTTGCAACTGGTTCGCTGCTACTGCCTTCACGAGTTTTCAAGCTGGTAAGTAGCTTAACGTGCTCCAGACCAACGATCATACCTGGCTTGGCGTTGACGTAGCTGGAAACGGGCAGTCCCTGAAGGTGCGGAAACGTTTTCGCCAGCTCTTTGTAGTCCAACGTTTGACTTGGAAGCCCAAGCTCACGCACTGTCCGTACGTTGCCCAACTGGAACATCTCCGTCTTGCTAGCACCGGATATCTTCACGCTCAGTCGCTTAGAAGTCTTCTCGTGCCTGCTGATCTTCCCTGTCCAACTTAGGAACAGGTTATCTGGTTCTCCTTTAATGCCCAATTGTGCTGCAATCCCTTCTTCGAGCAGGGTCGCCGACGACCCATCGTCCAAAAACACGAAAGTTTCGACTTGCTTCCCGTCACCGTAGAGCGTGACTGGCAGATACCGAAACAGGGAATATGACTTTGTGTGATGGTGATTGTTGTGGACGGTCTCGCTAGACTTGGCGCTTTCATTTGCGTCATTTCGACTACTGTGCAACAGCATATGATGTCGAACACGGCAACCATCTACTCCGCATTCCTTCTTAGAGCGGCACGGCCATTTACGATGCGGTATCAAGCATAAACGGCACAAATTCTTCTGCCGCATTGCCTTCCAGCGGTCTCCGATGTCCAACGACTTGAAGCTAAAACAGTTGAGGATTTGATGACTATCTTTCTCGCAATAGGAACACGCTTTTGAAGAAGGTTCTCCTCTTGCATTTTCTGTCTTCGATGCGGCGGGCGATTCATTCACGTGAGTGAACAGCTTCTCCTTTTGCTTCGCTTTCTCCACCTTATGCTGCTTGTAGTGGTTTTGCGCAGAGTCCACTCCAATGCTCAGCTCGGAAGCCAGATCTACCAGTCCGGTCATGAAACTGTTGAAGGTCGCTAAGTTGATGTGTACGAACCCTTGCTTGAAAGTTCCCCACTGCATCTTCAGCGAAGTCGGTAATTTATCGATCAATTCCTGGAGCAGCATCGGATTCGATAAATGTGCTTGCTGGTCAGCCAGGATGATATGGTCTACAAGATTTTGAATCACCAACCCATAAGTGACAATGGTGTTCAAGTTATCCGCTTTCGGCGGCGGAACGTTCCTCACCTTCTTCAGGAGTAAACTGATCAATATTTCTGGCCTTCCGAAGAGCTTGTGTAGCGTTGCCGTTACGTACGGAACAGATGCGGGTAGAAGCAAACGACTTCTGACTGCATCCAGTGCTGATCCTCCCAAACTACGCTGCAATCTGGCAAGATTCTCGGCATCCGTGTATCCGCAAACTTCCGTCGTGTTCCTGAACGAACTGTAGAAGATCGGCCAATCCTCGGGATCACCATTGAACTTCGGTAGCTCTCGTGGCATCACTTGCCGGGCTGCCAATTGTGCACTAGTTGGTCCCACCAAACTGACTGAAGGGTTGTTCCTAATCTCACCAATTCCCACTGATGTTGGATGTTGCATCACTTCCGGCATCGTTACTGGAAACGTAGCTATTGTTGTTGGACATGGAAATGGTGCTGGATTTCTTGAAACCTTCGGGGCTGCATGAGTCGAAAGCGGAATTGGCAAAGGCGACGTCGTACCGATACTGGTTTGAGGCAAATACTGTAGTGGATTTCCATATAATCCACTCGATCCGTACACATTTGACGGAATCATCTCAGGTGCACTCGAGACTAACGCGTTCCCGCCGGGATATGAGTAGACCGGTGCAGTCCCTAAACTCATAGGAGGATTTTGGGTTCCTGTTATTGTCGATCTATGAACCACTGGCAGAGCTGGCACACTAGCGCATACAGACGAATAAACCATAGGTGTGGTGATTAAGCTTCCACTAGCCGTAGCCAATACTGTCACAGGAACTGCGGCAACTGATTTGCTTCCTGGCATCGTTGATACTACAAGGGACTCGAAGGACTTCGCCAAAGTAGGAACGTTTCCGTCGGGAACTGGAATCAAAAGATCCGGATACAATATATCCAGATTTGAGAGAACCGGGTTCGTAGAAGCCGCTACGCTTGACGAAACTGTGATCGATGGTGGCACAATAACTCCTGGATTCTCCTGACTGACGGCTGAAACTAGCATGGTAGCTTTCTGTCCGGACGTTAATAGCTGCGACTGTCCAATTCCACTCCCTTGGGCGTTTTTGGTGAGCCATTTCTCCATCCGTTCACGCCTACTTTTGACGCTGACTCCGCTTCTCCTGCTAGTTGAATCCTTTTCTGCATCCACCTGCATCAGCAACTCGTACTTCTGCCTCAGGTACTCCTGTTCGTCCTCCATTTCCTTCCGTTTGGCATCTTCTTCCTGCTTACGGATTCTCGCTTCTTCCTCCGCGCGTTTCTTCTTCAGTGTCCGTTGCTCCTCAAGAAGTTGTAGGCTTAGCTGCAATCTCTGCGAGACTCGACTGCTCTTACTGACGGATGACTCGTTGAACGATATCTTCGACGCACCATCCCAATTTGCCAGGCAACCACTGCACTTCCAACTTCTATCCGAAATCGATGCACTTACACCCGCGCACTCAAAGTGCTCCCACGATTCACATGCATCGCAACACACCATATCATCGAAGGAATCGACACGATTGCACTTTCTGCAATGTTTTACATGACTTCGCGAGACCGTAATATTCTCGTTTGCGTCCGACATTTCGAGAGCGACCTGACTGAACCTAACTCCTGACTGTAATTGTTGCTATTGTAGCTAATACTAATCAATCTATAACTAATAGTGAAGCTCGTGACCGACGACGGTGACAGAATCAAAAAAGGTTTTATTTCGTCGCACTTAGCTGTCACTCCACACTCCTTACAGCACTCAATCCGTGCTCGAAAATACTGTCTTCAACGGTCGGTCGTCTCGATGATTGTCCTCTTCCAGGTAGGCAATCTGCAATGGAACTCGAACGGGAAACAAATCATCCAACTTAGGATGAAAATCTTTACAGAATGTTCCCGAGAGTCGGAACGAACACCGTCTTCTAGTTGCCTTACTTAGCAGCTGTAAAGCTGAAATTTATTGCACAAGATGTTATTGGGATATAAAGGTGAGTATAATTAAATCTCTTACATTTTCGGTGTTTCTTCTGTTTTAGGTTCCCGTTTCACCTTGCAATGATGATTGCGCACAAATCTACATCATAAAAATCAATTTTAGGTTAACAAAAGACTTCTATTGAACAACAGGCATACCTTGCACTTCGCTACGTTATCCACTTACTACGTGGTACTATAGCTCAACACCAACTATCTGTTTCCTATCAATTTAAAGATAATCAATAAGTACCACTAGCACTGCTATTTAACGTAACTTACTTTTACTTCTCTAAACCAAATTAAATACAATTTACACTCCACTATTCAAGAGTAATTCACCGCACTTTCTCTGCTATCAATTGAAATAAACGTTCAAGCTGCTGACTCACGAATCCTATTGTCTGGTTTATTTATGTTTTCATCTCCTTCACTTCGCCCGGGTGAGGCGTTTCGCTCGCGAGGGTTCGGTCAGTTGGTTCACCAACTTTTCGCCGTGACGAGGGGTCTCGTCGACACTCGCATTCATTTAAACATCGGTATCATCTCACTTTCTAGCAACGCGAATTAGAATATTCGAAAGTTTTATTAAATGCTATTGCAACTCTGTAGAAACAATGTCAAGTTGCAACAGCCTCCACCCTTGCGCTTTTTGCGTTGCTGTTGTGTATGATTTTGAGGTACATAGCCAAACAAAATCCATCCCTAATTTGTTTCAAGAGCGATTTTTATGCTCTATTGAAACAAATTGTGCTACTGGTGGGGATGAGGATGCCAACTCCACGACCCACTAAAAACCCACCCGTGCCTCTAGCATTGATACCCTCTGGCCATCGATGTAACTCTGGTTACATGCGAATACCTCTTGTGCCCATGTGCACTCTGTATCCTCTTTTAATGGGATGCCAATCGGCATCATCCCCGCTAAAGCGCATACCGCGTCGCGTGATACTGTGCGGTATGCGCTGACCACTCTCAGACACATTAACCTGTGAGTACTTCCCATCCATACCTTATTATAGACAAGGCGACGCTTGCCGAGAGACTGCGCTTGCTCCTCTGTACCGCTGAGCTATTCGACAACATGCGGGATAATGCTGCAGGCTTTCTAGCAGGCGTAGTCAACATGACTGGTGAATGACAACTTATCATGAGCCCTCTTCGATTCGATTGTGCAGTTACCTGCACTGATCGTCGGTTGTTAACAACAGTGACCTCGGTCTTGTGGTGGGCTAGCTCCAGTTTCTTGGAGCTCATCCATCTCTCCACAATGCCAATGGAGTGCGAGGCCATTAGCTCCACTTCTTCGATGAATTCGCCACATATCTCAAGGGTAACGTCGTCTACAAACCCGACGATCTTCACCCCGTTCGGAAATTCAAGCCGTAGTACCTCATCGTACATCGTGTTCCATAGCACCAGGTCCAGGATCGAACCTTGCAGGACACCTGCGGTTATCTGAACACATTTCTGGCCTACCTCTGTGTTGTACATCAGCACGCGATTCTGTAAATAACTTCCCAGAATTAGGTATTGTACAGGTATCCAGGAACGTGAAGACGTTGAAGCGAATCAGCTACCCAACTGGCGCTATTGAACGCATATCGCACGTCAAGGGTGACCACAGCACAATAGCGGACACTTCACCTGCCACTTCGGCTGTCTTGGCGACGAACAGAACTGCATCCACCGTCGGCTTCCCTTTATGCAAGCCGAACTGGTTTTTAAACAGACCGCATATACCCTCCGTGTATTTGGTTAGTCAGTTAAGAATAACCCTTCCAAGCACTATGAAGGTCTATATGCCGACAGGTCCCCTGGTGACTTTCATGTCTTCGGTAGCAACTAGAGTCTTGATTTTCCAGGCGTCCGGGAGGACGCCCTCGTCCAGACATCTTTGCATCACCGCCCTGAACACTCCGGGCGCCAGTGATATAGCCGTCTTGATGGCCAGGTTCGGTATTTATCTTTATTTTATTTATATCTGGCGCTTTATTTATCTTCAGCGATTTGGCTATCACAATGATTTCCTCGTATGTAACGGTGGCTTCGTCCCTTTCGTCGGCGGTGCCAATATCATGGGGCAATTCAGCCATCATAGGAGGCCAGAGTCACTGGTCATGGTTCGGAAAGAGTCCCCTAATGATGACCTGCAATAGCTCTGATGATTGCTCGGTTGGAGCTGTCGTTTCCTTGGTTTTGACCATTACCTTAGACCTATCCGCAACCCAGTTTCCGTTACCGGCAGGAATGCGATATGGTTGGTGTTGGCGCTATTGACGCCTTTGCCGCTTTTTCCACCTTTACTGCCTTTGCCACTGTTGCCGCCGTTACAGTTTTTGCCTTCCTTGGTGCCGGGTTGAACCCACCAGTCCCGACACCACGCTCGCATATGTATCTGAGCCCATGGGGCCGTCAGACACCAGCCGCTTCTTTGTGCCACCGAGTGCGGTTTCTCCCGGCGACTGCCTTGCACGCTGCGATGTCCCTGCGACCACGGTAGATGGGGCGGGATCTTACGCTTCCGTCTATGTGTGCTTGCAGACGGATTCCCTTGACTTTTCCGCTGCAACTAGCCTTGCCATTTCCCTGGCAATTTGGTCAGCCAGGAGCTTAGTGTCCAGTTCGTCCCTCTCGAGACATGCCGCCTGAACAGACCTACGAAGCTGTAACAAGTTATGTTTGAGGTCCTTGCTGATGTTGTTACGACTCGACGTAAAGTTGATTATCGTATTCAGTTGTTCAGCGACTACCAGCACTTTAGGAAGCGTGTCGTGGTTCCTCCCCATGGCCCGCATGAGCCCAGGCCTATTCACGGCCTCTCAAGTTTTACAGGAGACCCCTGCTTCTGAGGCAGTCGCGCTTCGCACGTATCGGATGCGCCACCAGATCCTGCCTTCTTGCCGGGCGGGGATCTTATCAGTCCTGTTTTGGTGAACGGGTTCACGTCCTCTCTCTGCGTCGTTTCATTGTGAGTTTGCGGCTCCATGCTATTGGGTCCCCTTTCAGTCGCTATTCATAACCACGTGAAGTAGTCGTCATAGTGATCCCATGGTTGTCTATGCTCGCTTGAAGGTGAGCAGGGAGGCCATGCTAGTATTGACGCGGGCCTTCATGGGACACCGCGTTTAAAGTACGCGTAAACAACAAATTTGGTTGCAATCTTCCATGCGTCATACAACAATGTTTGCAATCTTTTATACAACAGGCTAGATTCAGGCGTTATCTGGCTTATATGAAATATCCCATTATTTACTGCCAAATCTAGCATTCCCTTTATGTGCAGTAGATATCACAGAAAACTAAACGTTTCTTTCTTACTGTGAAGCATGTTGCTATCAGTAAGGCCGATTTATTTCGTAGGAACTAAAACATTGTTTATCAATTTAAGGTTGTTTAATTAACGTAATTTTTGATTTCCTTAACTTATTGGACACCATGACTTAACTGGTTAAGCAGAATAGATTATTTCCACCATTTTTGGTTGATATAAATTAGGCTAAATTAAACCAATAAACCGAACCACAGCGTTGAAGTACAGAAAACAGTTTCACGTAATAAACCAACTGTTCCAATAGAAGAATTACCGCTGATTTAACGAGAATACTTTAGACCTAATGTTACGGACATATTTTGTGTATGTTTACAGCTATAGCCTGTTATATTCAACACCTAATAAAAATGTTAGTAAATTTTCACTTGAAATGTTTAGGTTTGTGGTTGTGATTTTTTCAAGAGGCTTATATAACCACAAATAAATGAAAGAAAATCTGTGTAGAATGAATTGTAATGTTTTCATTACCGAATAGTCAATAAGTCTAATGTGAAAGTCACTAAACTAAGTGCTTCAAATCCGCTTTATTTAGTTCATTTTGCAGCATTTTGTGTAAGGTAAAGCGAATATAGCTGGCAATGACGTTAATCAGAAAATCAGAAAAAAAAACTAGCGAAGACTACATTTAATAATCAATCTATCGATTGGGACCAGTGCTGTAAATGTCAATGCTCTAAATTTTCCAACAACTCGTTCCAGGAGCTTAATTTCACAATAGCACGTATGGAGAAATTGAAGTGCTAGCTTAGTTTCAAAAATTTGATTCACAATGTACTTTTCTAGATGTGTAACCTTAGACGTGAGAGTGAAATATCTGAATATTCAAATGATATTAATTAATGAATATCATTTGAATATAACAGTGAATATTACACTTTATCTATACCAGTTAGGGCAATGCACTGTTAGACGCAGTTGTAGAATTTGTTAAGAGCTTCAATTTTACCATACACCATATTCATGAATTTAGCTGTCGAACAAAGTTATCGGTAAGTTAATCCAATAGCACGAAATGACATTTTACAGCACTGATTGGGACACACTTGCATCTATAAATAGACCCAATTTGATGCTAATATACCGACATAACACCCACAGCCCTCGAAAGTATCTGACTTTATGTAAGTATGAAAGTAGCTGACATACTACCAAACGTATTGATAAACTTATTTAATCAAGGTTATTACTAGCTGAATATCGCTCACAGTATGAATACTTTATGAGTTCTACTTAAAAAATAATCGATCGCTGCATATTAGGCAGAGTTAAGGGACACATACCCCATGACGGAGAAGAAAAAACGTCTTCTTCGCTCATAAGCACAGCCTACTGCTCCCATTCCGGCCAAGTCACAATAATACCCAAAAACGACTTCTGAACAAAACTAAAACCTGTTTGTTTCAAAAATCGAAAACATGCAAAGCTGATATACAGGAGATATTTAAGAAATAATGGATGTTACTCGGTTTCAGAAATAATCGATGTTACTTGGTTCTACCGTACCACGATGGGCTTGCAAAAAATACCGAACAAATAGCAGCACAAGTACACATTTGTTAGTCTCACATATTTCCTATCAACCACACAGAATCACGCAATTCCACGAATCCCGTATCATATCAGGCAGAGTACAGAAGGCAGGTGATTCCAATGTACCAACACTTATCCCCCAAATTGCACGATTGGTGGGTTTTTTAGTTATACACATCTGAAAACACCATAATGCATGTTGGTTGGTTCTGATCAATTATAATATAAAAAATCTATTCAACCTTAACTTGATTCGCTCCACCATAAAAGCGAAGCAAAAATCTGTGGCAACAAGATAAAAAGCAGTTCATTTTGGATGTTATCAGTTGAGAAAATAAGAATGAGCGAACTCACACCACTAACCATGCAATTTTCGAGATTCCTGTCTGTTTAGCACTGCGATAGCATGAAATGAATATTTGGCTCCAATATAGGAAAGCAGACCAACCATGGGAAAAATTATGCTGCAGGAAAAAGACAGACCAGTGTAGCAGCGGACAAAATTATTGTTTATGTAATGAATAACGATAAAACTTGTGATTCTCAAATATTCACCAGTTTTCATGGGAGGAAACCTCAGGCCGCATATGGAGCTTCTGCTGGTCTTCTAGCTCAAAGCTAGCGCAAAAGCAGCATGTTTGACGTGGGCGGTGGAGAAGATAAAAGATAACTTGATGTGCCTCCAGCCAACAGACTCTCAAGGGATTTCGTACTTTTCAAGGTATTTTGCTCTGGGATGAATTTAAAATATAATTTGCCGGTGAAAAGAGATACGTTCGGTAAAAGTTCACATAGGGAAATTTATTCTCGCGCAATGCATGCTTGTTTGCCGTGGTAAAAGAAAAGCTCTTGAAGGAAAGTAAATTCTTTCAGAAAATACCAAGTGAGGTATAACCAAAGTATGGTTATGTGAGGAAAGCAGTAAAGTGGCTTCCGCAAATCTTGTTGAAATTTTTATTTTCGTAGAACCATAAGACAGTTTTACAGATGTAGTTATTCATCGCATTGAAGGTTTCAATTTAATAACTACGCAGTCTTTAATTATTCAAATGAATGTCGTATTTACATTACATCTGTGATAATCAGTGAAACGATACAAATTATAATACAGTCAAAAATCCCAAATTGCGAGGTATGGCATTCTATTTTCCCATTATTATAAAGTAATATTTGTACGCACGGACAAGCTTGACGAACCAGTTTTACACTTTTATCTTCAACTATAAATTAAAGCCTGTCCACGTTACCTTTTGCACACTTTCTTTCAATGTAGATTTTGAATTATTTCACGGATCGCTGAAACGTTTCACTTATCTTGCTTAAGCGTTACAAGCTTATTGCTTTCATAATCCGCTTATTACTTTCTCTCAACTTAGTGATCTAAATGCAGTTCCACAGGTATTAATTAAGAGCTCTCGATGCCAGGTACCATTAGTCTGATTGTGTGGTAAGTACAGTGAATCCAGAAATTTTTCCTACCGAAAAATTCCTAGACCAGACTGGGAATCGAACACAGCCACCTCCTGGTGTTACTTTGTATCCACCGACTGAGCTGCACTGTAACCGGCCAGTACCCATTAAGAGTAAAATATCACCCATTTCAAACTTTAGTGGGTTAAATCTTTAATGGGTTAACCAATTCTACCCATTGATGGGTAAAGAGCCTGTACGAAAAAAAAGTCTGTTATCTAAGAAAGGGATACGATTTTAAAAACGTTTGTTATTTGGGAAATGAGTATGAAATACCCATTTTTCAAAATGTTTGTTATTTTGTGGCGTATACTCGGAAGTCGGAAGTACGATTCTACTGATGAAATTAAAACATTTTAAATTATTATAATAAATTATCACCGTACCTCTCAGTTTCAGGAAGCTTTCGCTATCCAATTGAACCTTAGTTCTTCCATATTCTTCGCGTTTTCGTGGACTGGATTCCGCGCAGTTTGAACTATACAAAGTGAGTCAAGAAAATGCTGAGATATTTTTTTCCCATTAATGAGTAGAAAAAATCCCATCTTTTGATCTGTCATTGAAAATAAAAAATGGGTCTTTAATATGCAATAATTTTGCCTTTCAAAGTACCTAGTTTTTGACAGCTTCATATACTTTCAAAAAATGGGTACATTTTAACCCATTAATGGGTACTGGCTCGTTACAGTGTAAGGAGGACCCGACGTTTCACTTATATGACAACTGAAACCCTCCATTTTATTTCGTGGTTCAACTTTTTTTACATTCTTGTATCATTCAGTAAAATGGCGTCGAATCATGTGGAAGTGCACAAACGCATTTTCTACGGACGGCAGCAAATTCCAAATTTATCGGTACGCGATCTTGCTAATAAACTAAAACTATCGAAATGTATCGTGTTTTGTGTTTGCAAATCATTTGTCCAGCGCTTGACTGTGCCAATCCAAATCCAATCCAAATTCAATCCAAATCCAATCCAATCAATCAATCCAATCAATCAATCAAATCCAATCCAAATCAATCCAAATCCAATCAAATCCAATCCAAATTCAATCAAATCATCAAATCCAATCCAAATCCAATCCAAATCCAATCCAAATCAATCCAATCCAATTCAAATCCAATCCAAATCCAATCCAAATCAATCCAAATCAATCCAAATCCAAATCCAATCAATCAAATCCAATCCAAATCAATCCAAATCCAATCCAAATCCAATCCAAATCCAATCCAAATCCAATCCAAATCATCATGATGCCAACATTAATTTGATGATTATCGCTGGATTTATGGCATATTTCGTACATAGACCGGATGAAGGAGCTAAGCTTAAGCCGTTACCCTAACATGATAATTTGCATTTTTCTAAATTTTCCCAAAACGGCTTAAAACAAAATTCTGAGAATAAACATAAAACTAAAATGAAACTCATGCTCAACCGCTAGCCGTCCAGGGCAGAGCATACCGAAACTCTTGCTTCAATCAAACAAATCGCTCAAATATCCCTGAAATACGTCTAATCAAATAGAAATTATTTCTTCACTTCCACCCCGATCATTATCAAGATAAAATTCATTTGAGATAAATCCCATCAGGATTAGCATTTTACTCTTATGTAACCGGCGCCTCATTCGATCAAAAAAAAAACTCCTGCAAAGTAAATTTACTAACAATGACGTTGGCATTTTTCCGGCAGTACTAATGCTCTGCTTGGCCGTAAAAACCAGTTAATACACGAAAGTCATTAAGTGGATAAACGTACCACCCATCTGATCCACGCTCAGCCACAGGAATGGTTCATAGCAGCGGATACAACGATTCTTCATCCTCGCTGAACGCAACCTTTGGCGTGGCACATTATCTCCGAACGCTCACCAAATGTCTCCAGAATCTCACTCAAGTTTTACTCCCCGCAGAAGAGTCTTGCGCAGTAGACGGATGTTCTCTTCATCCCAGTATCAGGCAGCATCCCAGAAGAGTGAGCCTCCGGATCCATATAGTCTAGTGAAAGCATAAGCTTCGTCGAACTATATTTTCGGAAGCAACATTTACATTGTGATGTCGACGCCTCTGGTGGTGTGTTATGGTACCACAGTTACATCATCACACAAAAAGATGTTATCTGGAGAGTTCCGTAGGACGGCGTTAGTTCAATTAATTACAGGAAGAAAACTCTTCTAAAATTCAACTGTGAGTGACGTTGACGTTAATGTTATTAGATGTAAGAAAATAAACGAAGAATTATGTTAACGATTGCATAGAAAATGCATGGAAAAGTAAATCTTGTATGGAGCGCAGGAAACTTGCTTTGAGAAAATCGACGCAGCAATTGGTGACAGCTCGGTATGTTGTGTTGAGAAAAGTGACAAGCACGAATAGAACAAAAACATTACCAAGTTCAAGTGATTGAATACAAACATTCAAAATGATACGGTTGAATTTTATCCTGAGAGTGCTTGTGGTGTGTTTCCTTTTGGGAAGTTTCATCGAATTTTGTGAAGCAAACCCGGATGCTAAGCGGCTATATGATGATCTACTCAGTAATTACAATCGACTCATACGACCAGTCAGCAACAACACCGATACGGTATTGGTGAAGCTGGGATTGAGGTTATCTCAGCTGATTGATTTGGTAAGTGGTACATAGAAAGGTAAGAATGGAGCCGTGAAATTTATGGAATCACGGAGTTCCTAGCTAAATTTGAACATTCATTTTGTGTTTTCTGAGAACAATTAAACCTGAATCATGTGATGAACAATCCACCAGAATTTTATCCGGGTGCCTATCCAATCAAAATACTATATCGAAAACTTAAAATCGGTAAATGAAATAGGAAAAACGACACTTGATATTTAGCTGTAAACGTTTCAAAATAATTGCTTATGCAATGATGCCATACAGATTTCTTCAGCACAATTCGTGCATTTGTCTAACCCTTGTTGGATTCTTGGAGAAATGTACGAATTACCAGTCTAGGAAATTACAAAGTGGGCAGAAAACCCGTGTATTATGTGTTCCTCACCATATATTAACAGTGAGTTGTACCACATTATGCAACTAATTGTATAGTGACATAAAGTTAATTGTTATTCTACACTATTGTGACAACTTTAATGAAAATTTAAGTACCCATGAGGGATCTGTACACACGTATTCATTGTTTTATCCATATGCTCCACTGATATACAGTTCTACTGATTACAGTTCTACTTCGCAACGTCCGTGAATCCAAGATCCACACTGATGACGGATGTGCCTGGTAATTTTATTTCTCGTATAATTGCTAAAACTAAGAGTAGACCAACATGTGTTTCTTTTACTTAACCCCTAAAGGTGCAGGACGGACTTTTTATCTTGAAAACGCTATATCTCAATGATACCTTAACCTTTCTATCTGAAACTTTCACTAAAATCAAGGGTAATGATAGTCCCAAATTTTGTATAAACGAACTTCCTTCCAACCAATCCCCCTTCTTTTCGTGGCTGAAACTAGGTGGCTTTGAGAGTATTTTTCATGATCATATAGAAATTGGTTTTAGTTTTTCACTTTATTTTATTTTATGGTTTTTTGTTAGTTTTTAACACAAATGGAACAATAAAAGTATACATATGGGAATATACATATGTTTCGGGATGTTCTAGGTCGTCCATACTCTCCTGGAATGTGGATCAACGACTATGTCACTACGACATCTGAGCATAGGATCTACATACATGAAACATGTCCAAAAATGTTCAAGAAGAGTGTAATAATTATCTGTCATTCATCTCCATACATATCAGTCGTTCAAGTATCTCCAAATTCTCCTGGAGCTCAGGTCAAATGATCTACTCGATAAACCTTGACTGGGCTACTGTCCTTAGCAACGTAGCATGCCCAAGCAGACTAAAAGAAGCTATACAAAGGGGTTATAATATATTTCCCTTCATATAAGATATTCTAGGTTCTCCAAATTATGCTGGAGTTTAGATAGTTCATTGCCATTAGTTGAACCAAGACTAATGTAATGCCCCTAACATTGTATAATGTCTTTGCTTATTTGTAGTACCAGTGCGCATCGATTTCGTCCTGTTTCCATTTATATTCGTTGTTTTATGTGCTCCAGGTCGTTGTGGAGTTCAAGTCATAACATCTATTGTATCAACTACAGCTATAATATAGGTCTTACGGAGGAAGCAGACTCAAACAGACTCAGGGAGGCTGTGGGCATAAAAAGCAATCAGATATCCTATGTTCTTCAAATCACTCTGGAATTCATATCAAATGATCTACTATTATAGTTTGACCTAAACTCCAGGGGAATTTGGAAGGGCTTGAACGACTGATATGTATGGAGATGAATGACAGATAATTATTACACTCTTCTTGAACATTGTTGGACATGTTTCATGTAGGTAGATCATAAGATCAGATGTCATAGTGAAATAGTCGTTGATCCACATTCCAGGAGAGTATGAACGACCTAGAACATCCCGAAACATGTATATTCCTATTTGTATACTTTTATTGTTCCATTTGTGTTAAAAACTAACTAAAAACCATAGAACCATTTGTCAAAAAGAAGTGAAAAACCAATTTCAAAATCATCATAAAAAATACCCTCAAAGCCACCTAGTTTCAGCCACGAAAAGAAGGGGGGATTGGTTGGAGGGGGATTCATGTATCCAAAATTTAGGGCTAATTCCCCTTGATTTTAGTGAAAGTTTCATCTATAAGGTTAAGGCATCATTGAGATATCGCATTTTCAAGACAAAAAGGCCGTCTTGCACCTTTAAGGGATATCAACTTGAAAGTTTATGTAGAATCCGGCGCAGTATTGAGGAAATCATTCTCCAATGTCGTTCATTGATTTGATCATTCTCCTGAGTCATTAGTTTATTTCAGAACGCAATTCTCACACTTGAGACACTCATGCATTTTCACTCACTGATACTATAAATACACAAGAAAATCATTTTGATGTACAGAGTGTCTCACAATAGGTGTCACTACTGGTGTCACAATAGGTGTCACAAATGGATTACAGCAAAACAAATCAATCAAATCATAGAATTTGTTTTTCAAATAAACCAAATTGATTCATTTCAAATCCTTCGCCCTTTTACTTGATAAGTTTCCGAGAACGCTTTGTGATTTCCTGAGGAATTCGGTCCTAAATATCAGCCAAATGTTTCTTGAATCGATCTAAAGTAAGCCCTCCCTTTCGTAGGGGCCTACATGCTGAAGCATATAACCCCAAGCAAAGTAGTCTAGTGAATTGCGATCCGGTGAAGATGATGGCTATTCTTCGCTTGTGATGAAATCGGGCAAATTTTCCGCGCACCACGCTTGTGTCTTCTTTGACTTGTTCGCTGGAGCTAAGTCCTGTCGGAAACAATATGATGTGTTCCAATACAGCGTTGATGCATGAAGAAGCAGATGGTTCTTTAAAACCTGCTCGATGTAATATTCAGTGTTGATTTTTACTTTTCGTTAAACGGCGCCCCATACCACGATTTTCAATACATTCTGATAGCGTTCTACAGCTAGTTTATCTCTTGAAATATTGGCAAGACTTTTGCCAAACAGACGATCATTTGGTTGATTAACTGTGCCGAACCAAAAGATGTCTGCTTCCTTGCAACCGGGCTTGCTTTTGACGCTCCGTCAACCCGTGAACCCGTTGTTTCTTGTACAGCTTGCATTCCAGATCATGTCTGAGGGGCCTGTTCATTGAAGCAGGGGATATTTGAAATTGTTCGCTTAATTTACGGCCTGATACGGCCGCATTACGTCTTATTCGCTCCCTCACACACTTGATCTTTTTCTTCGTTCTGGCAGTTCGTCTGGCACCTTCTTTGGTATTGAAAATGGACGTTTACAGTTTCCTTGAAATGTTTCAAGGTATGAAAAACAAAACGCTTAGTCGACGCGGCTGGGTAGCTCAGTGGTTACGCGTTGTGCTTACTGAGCAGATGGTCGGGAGTTCGATCCCAGACTCGTCATCTTCCTTGCCATTTGTCACTTGTCTCTTTCTATCACCACTAGATTTAAAATAAAAAGCAGTCTACTGCGCTTTCTTTCATTGATCGCTTCACTTACCACAGTGCATCCATGATCTAAAAATAACCTGCCTTATTAACACAACTATCCTTCCCTTGGCAATTGTAGAGACGCAGTGGTGAATAACGACTATCAAACTAATCATCCTTCTTCTCCCTCCCCAAGGCCGTGAGTACGTGGTCGGTGCCGGTACTGATCTATAAATAGAATTAGTGAACTTGTACATTGAAGATGTAAAGCTACTCCCAAGCTCCATCTATGTGGTTCTCTGTGCAAATTACACTAGTTCTTATCAGTAAAGCAGTAGCAACTACGATATTGCACGGTCTTTTAAAAAAAATCAATGAAAAACAAAACGCTTACTCACTCCGAACTGCTTAAGGCTATTGAATATTCGAAACGGCCTAAGCATTTGAAAATGTAATTTTATGGCTCCCGTATGGCTTCCATGGAAGCTGATAAATATAAACAAACGAAATCGCTTATTTATCGTCACCTGATAAGCTGTCAAAAGAATACACTCAAAACGAGTATAATCAATTCCGCTATTAAAATTACCCAGCTGAAATAAACCACGACTGATAAAAGGTGACACCTATCGTTAGACACACTGTAAAACTCATAAAAATTGGAGTAAAAACAAAATTTGGAGTAAACTCAAAAGGAGAGAGACTTTCTCCCATGTACACAACGAAACGGAGTGTGCACAACTACCGCTAGAAACTATCACAAGCTATTGGTAGTACATAAGCACGATCAAGCGCGTTCCTTTTGCCTGTCAAGGTGGCGGATTCCTTTGAGCCTTGACCTACCCCGCATTAGGAATGTAAGGCAAAAAGAATACGTCCTTAGTTCGAGTACCGCTGTATCTAAGCCCATGGCTCAATTTTCAATACTTCTATTCAATTTTCAAACTGTCGTACAGTGACGGAACTATCCACACGCTCTCTTCATATATTTTATTCTTGCAAACATTAACGGCCCACTCTTGGGGCCTCATGGTGATGTGCGAAAATCTCCTTCTACATCATAATCGGTACTCCACGTACGAAGAATACAAACAGAAAAATTAAAGTCATAAAAACCGTTCAAACGATGGTTCATTCATGTTTCTGCATGTCGTGTTAGTTCTACATAATCTTGCTGTAGATATTGAATTTTGGATCGTGAAAACTCATTTGCCTCCTCCACGTTCCGTCTTCAATCTGTAATGCACCGTAGATCGTACGCAAAACCACCAAGGGCGCGTTGGTGTTCCACGAGTAATGTACATGTTTCGTGGCTGGACATCCAGTCTAATTAATGTCTTGTAGATGGGAAACTTTGTTGTTCGTCGGACTATGTTCGATCTCGCAGTCCTTCGTAGTCCAAAGTAGATACGATATGGCTGACAATAATGCACCTCTGTATATCTCTGTTGGCGTTGTTTTCGAGGGTCACCAATAAGCCCAGATACATGAATTCGTCTTCCAACCCGATTTAACCACCGTCGATCTAAAAGTCGTCGTCAACGAAGCCAAAAAAAGTGGACAGACTTCCTGAAGATCGTTCCACTCGTGTCTACCCCCGTTCTTTGAATCACAATGATAAATAGCAAACGACAATCCATCACTTTGCCGTAACTCTACGAAATTCGAAGGGGCTCGAGAGTATTTCAGAGATTCGGAAGACACACTTCACTGCTTTGATTAACCTCGTCAGTTATTCTGGAAATCCATATAGGGAATAATCTGGGCCATAGCTTGACTCGATCGATTGTGCCGTAAGCTTATTTTAAATCGATGAAAAGATTATGTGTGGCCACGTAATACTCGCCGAGTTTTGCTGCAGTTGCCGAATCGCGAAAAGCTTGCCCGTAGTACCACGGGCTCCCATCAATACCGCTTTGTACTCCATTGAAATTGTTGAGAGACGGCGGCATAGAATTTGGAAGATCAACTTGTAGGCGGCGGTCAGCAGCGTGATTGCAAGAAAGTTGCAGCAATCCAACTTATCACTCTTTCTAAAGATGGGACACACGATATCTTCCATCCAACTTTCCAGTGAATACTCCCAAATCTTGGCAGTTACCCAGTGCAGTGCCGTTTCCAGTGCTACGGTATCTAGTTTTAATAGATCTCTTGAGAGATCGACCAATTGCCTCCTCAGATTTCTGGTGGGTGACCGCTTCGCATGGAGATGAGAAATTATCTGCTTCTGCTAACTTCAACAAAGATCGTTACTTCCGCGCTGGAGAGAATACAAAGAATAACAATCAAAAGATATTTGATTGTTTTTTTTTTGTTCCGATGAATGACTACCCCGGTAACCAATAAGCATTAGCATATACAGTAAATCAACCCTAAATCTACATAACAGATGCTACAAGCTTCATATTAGCATTATATCAGCATCTTGAATGTAAAGTTGGATTTCAAATGCTATTTAAATGCTTGTAGCCTGTAAAGGCGAAGCTAGAAAGCAATACCATGCTGGAGGTGACTGGGTTCGATTCTCAGTCTGGTCGAGGAATTTTTCGTTATATTATATTGGACCAGAAGCGTATTTGTGTGGCATTTAAGGCGACTTTGTTGCTTGATAGGCTGCCGTAAAGACGCTTTGGAACTGCTACTTTTTACTAGGGTGAATTCAACGTTCAGTAGGTCTTGGGCCGTTAATTCGCAGTTTATCCGCGGTTCAAATGGTGACATTTTTGGGGATTAATTGGACAAAGTAATATGGAAAAGGAAATCTGTAGTCTCCGAGTTAAAATTTGTGCGATTTGGTCAGGGCTCCCTTTGTGCTCGTTTGCATTTTAAAAAATGGACAAATATTGCCGATTTTTCATGGGTTTACCTTCACCCGCACTGACGGCACTACCCATGCAGCATCAATCATAGTAACCCATGATTCAGCAGACAAAATTTGACTACTCTATCAGTCGAAAACGGACATCGTGCGGCACTTTGTGGACGCCGCATACGCCCGTTTCGGCATCTACAACATCTTGGCATTATTAGGCAACAATCAAAGCATCGAAGGAAAGCCCGGTTCCAGACGGCCAACGACCCTGAGCTACAAGAAGCTGAAAAGGATGCTGAAGAGGAAGACTGAGGTAAAAGTAGCTACATCGCTGTGAAAAACTGTGAAAAAGTACCCGGCACGCGGAAGTCGCGTCCACTGGTTTCGAAGCTGCAGCTGCTGAATAAGATGGTCAACTCGATTTTCCCGGCGAATCGCGACGTGGCGATGGTGATGAATGACGAGACCTATCTCACCCTGGATGGCAACGACTGGCAGAGCACTTCGTATTTTACTTCCCCCCACGAAGGAAGTGAGCTCCAATGTGAAGTTCATTACACACACCAAGTTCCCCAAGAAGGTGCTATTATGGCTGACAATCAGCGTGAAGGGGATGTCAAAGCCGCTCTTTTTTCGCTCCGGACTGGCCGTGAACGGGGAAATTTAGAGTACAAAATGTCTGCCGGAAGTTGCGTCGTTCATCTATAAATACGATAAGGACGAAGACGCGGTGCTCTGGCCGGAACTGACATCAGCCCACTACTCGATGCGATCGTTGGAGGAGATCTTTCTTCTTCTTTAGCATTTCAAGCTTATTGGTTTCACAATTAGCTTATTGCTTGCTCTCAACTTAGTGTTCTAAATGCACTTCCATAGTTATTAATTGAGAGCTTTCAATGCCAGGTACCATTTTTGAATTAGTATGATTGTGTGGCAAGTACAATCATACGCTATGCCCAGGGAGTCGAGAAATTTTCCTTAACGAAAAATTCCTAGACCAGACCGGGAATCGAACCCAGCCACCACCAGCATGGTGTTGCTTTGTAGCTGCGCCTTTACTGACTGAGCTAAGGGAGGATCCAAACTCCTCCGTTGGAGGAGATGTAGCGGCTGAATATCGATGTGGTACCCAAGTCGGCGAGTCCCCAGCTGCATTTCATCGAGAATTTCTGGGCCAACCTGAAACGTAAGATCTACTCCAACAATTTTGTCGCGAAAACTGAGGAAGAACTAATAAATAAAACGAAGAAAGAACTGAAAAACATGCCTACACGCATGTTTTCGTCCGCCATGGCGAATGTTCCTGTAAACTGCCAAATTTTTTCAAGTAAGCTTGAATAATTACCTTCCATGGGAAATTTATCAAAAGCAATTATCTGTCTTAGCTTTTTTTTATCACCATCTGAAAAAAAAGTCCATTTTTTAATGCAAACGTTATTGGGCGACGATGAGATTCCTCAATATGGCGAAACAAAACTAATACATTAAAATAAATAATTTTGGTATTTGCATGGTAAAGTTATCTTAGCGTGCATTAAACTGCCAAACAATTGCCAATTCCTTGAAGTAAAAGTTATAAAGAAGAGGGCTGAGGCATGAGTTTTGGGGTAGACCCATGTAACTAATTCTATAAGTTGTCAGTTGTCCTAGTAAAAGGTTAATTTGCTTTTCTGCTTCGATGCTCTAGTTGTAGAAACTGTCCTTGATTCTCAGCATGTACATTCTCGAATTGTACGGAAACTATCAAATCACGTGTTGCAGCATTTTGACCACCATTCCATTCATCGTCAGCTGAGACTGCTGACCTAGTGCGTGAAGTTGCTCGTGATTCCGGTAGTGTTATTGCCGAGTCAATCAATGCTAAAATTGAAGACACGCTAAATCGTTTATCGGACAAAATGGACAATGATCGTGAAAATATATTGGCAATCGCTTCTGCGTCTGGTGATTTTCCATCGGATGTAATTATGGGAATTATGGACGAGGTGAAGCTGCTGTCGTCTTTATGTTCGAGAATGACCACTTCAGTGGAAGCAGGTCACACTTTGAATGCTGCTGATCAACCTCTAAGCCTATCCGTAGAGCTGGCCCAAGATCTAGCATTTGCCAGATCAAAACCGACGATTGATGTCAAGGAGGGTTGGCGCACTCTTGCGTCGAAAAGGATTTGGAGAAATGACTGGACCGATTATGATTCACGGAAACATGTTCGGGAACAACAGCAAAATGCTAAAAAGAAGGCCAACAAGCGGAAAAAAACTCTTAAACGTCGCATGAACAGCCATAATATCTATCATGGTATTGGCGGTGATGTAAGCGATAACAGCCGCAACGCCCATAATAATCATAATGACAATGGAATTCTGGATATCAACAACGTACAGCGTGCCGTTTGCAGCTCTCTTCCGTTGGACAAGGACCTCCTAGCAGCAGCTAAAGAAAGATTCTCAGGGGCTCCTGCGCATCAGCGTATTAGGTTTCAACGTGGAGAAATTATTAACCCATACCCAGCTGAACAGCATTTACGTCAAGAATACCCAACTTCATCTTCAAATTGGACCTTTCGGCCGGTGTTAAGGACATCATTTTCAAACCATTCTTCGCCGTGTTCGTGCCAACGTACGGGTTTTCAACAGAACTGACGCACTCTGAAGAGGTAGAATGTTTAGAATTAAGTAATTCTAATTGTATTGACAAGTTCTCAAACCTTCCTTCACACTCTAATGTAACTGAAGTGCTGATATATTGTCAGAACTTTAATCGTATGAAAAGCTCATCCAAGATGAAAACAATTTACAAAAATTTAATGAGTTCATCTTTTTCTATCATATTGGGTACAGACACTAGTTGGAATGAGAGCATTAAAAGTGAAGAAATGTTTGGGAATGATTTTTGCGTATTCAGAGACGACCGTAACCATCAAATGGCACAAAGGAGGTCTGGAGGTGGTGTCCTCATTGCGATTTCATCTAAATTTAATGCTGAACTAATTCGCTCTACCAAATTTAAGGAGTTTGCACATGTCTGGGTTAAAGCGCAAATAGCTGGTGAAATTCATGTGTTTGTATCTGTGTATTTCCCACCTGATCATGCTAACAAAAACTCATGCGAAGCATTTTTTCAAAATGCTGAAGAAATCCTCTCAGATCTTTCCCCTGAGATTAAAGTTCACGTATACGGCGACTTCAATCAACGCAATGCGGACTTCATTTTTGATGTTGAAAATGAAGGTATTCTTCTTCCAGTCGTTGGGGACAATGTGACATTACAGTTAATTTTTGACAAAATTGCCAGCCTTGGTTTGAATCAAATTAATCATGTGAAAAATCAGCAAAATTGTTATTTAGATTTTTTGCTGACAAACATTCAGGAGGATTTTTGTGTTAATGAATGCCTGACGCCCTTATGGAAAAACGAACAATTTCATACTGCAATTGAATATTCTTTATTTGTTCATTACAATCCACGGCCCAACGACTATGATTATGAGGAAATCTTTGAATACAACAAAGCTAATTACGAGAACATAAAAATTAAGCTAAATTCAATCAACTGGCAATCAATCATACGAAATGAAGTACACATCGAAAGCGCTGTTGATGTCTTCTACAGGTTTTTATTTGAAATAATTAATGAAAACGTACCTCTTAAAAGAAAAAGACGCAGATATAACTCCAAATATCCAATATGGTTCAACCGGAATATTATTAATTTGAAAAATCAGAAGCGAAAGGCCCACAAAATTTACAAGAAAAGCAACTCTAATGTCAATCTGCAAAATTATCTGAATATCTGTGATCAGCTTAATTCAGCAATCAATTCCGAATTGGAAGAGTATAATTTCAGAACAGAGAGTGAAATCAAATCATGTCCTAAACAGTTTTTCAAGTATGTCAGAACAAAATTAAAATCAAACAACTTTCCTTCAAAAATG
Organism: Aedes japonicus; assembly: GCA_034211315.2. Classification (NCBI taxonomy): domain Eukaryota; kingdom Metazoa; phylum Arthropoda; class Insecta; order Diptera; family Culicidae; genus Aedes; species Aedes japonicus. The sequence goes on from JASCZW010004719.1 coordinate 24,001, forward strand.
CATCTCGATGACAAAAGCGCTGGAGACCCTGGTGAGATTTGTGACATGTTTGGAAAGTTTTTCCAAGAAATTTACACGACATTTTCGGATGATGATCGCGATCTAGATTATTTTTCATTCTTTCCTGCATCCTCAAATGACATTAGAGTTAGTCAGGTACATGTTCAAGACATTCTTGCTGGTTTGAAAAATCTTGATGCTGCGCAAGGTGCGGGACCTGATGGAATCCCTTCAGCATTTATGAAAAATCTTGCATTTGAACTAACTTCGCCTTTATTTTGGCTCTTCAATTTGTCACTTGATTCAGGTCAGTTCCCTAAAATTTGGAAAAACTCATACCTAATACCGATATATAAGTCAGGAAAAAAAATCTGATATTCGCAATTACCGTGGAATTGCTATTATGTCTAGCATCCCAAAGCTCTTTGAAGCTATCGTCAATAGAAAACTGTTCAGCCAAGTACAAAATGTGTGTGTGTGTGTGTGTGTGTGTGTGTGTGTGTGTGTCATCCTCTATCCCTCACCCAACCGGGGGCGTTGGGCGAGTAGAACTGCGAATAATTTGATCAATCATATGCTCTGCAATGGTGCCCTTTTTGATATGGAGGCCAATACAATAAAAAAGAGAGCTTTTGAGGCAACACAAGTTATTCTCAAAGCTTTTGGGAAAATGGGAGGTACTGGGAGTCCACAACAGGTACAGCAAAGCATTACATAGACGCCCTTATTCACACTTACAACTCAGGAATAGAAGGTCAAGAAGAGCCACCGTCACCAACTAAAGCTTGAACCGGGTACCTGGGAAACCCACAATACCCGCGGCAATAGCCAGCGGACGATGCCCTGGTCGTATTTAGTAAAAAATGGCATTTTGCTTATGGAATGATCTCATGATTCATCCAGAACCACCGTTGCCAACTAAAGTTTGATCCAGGTTATTAATAAATCAATTATACCTGCCACCTTAGCCAGCAAACAATGTTCTGTACGTATTTAGTGTATTACGGGAGCTAAAACTGATTTTACAAAATACAAAAAGTAAAAAGTACTTAGCTGAATTCCATTTCATTACGTGTCCTATCCAAAAAGCCCGATCAGGCAACAAGCATCGAGCAATGCCCATAACCTCCAGCTGAAGTTTGAAGACACGGGTATAGTTTAATCGTACAATTTCTTCATAATCCGACTAGAATCACAGAATTAAGTCCAGTTGATAACGTCGAAACATTGTCGAAAATCTTCACATGATAGATTTTATTGAAACGAATGATCCACATCATAGGGCATTGGGCAAAGGACACACACAATCGAAGCAAGGACCACGTAGGGGCAACGCACAAAGTATGATGGTTGTCGGTTGGCACTCCCGTAACTATCAATGGAAGCATACTCTGGAGAGCACTCCACGACCGAAATTTAAAGTAAAATACATATAAAAATAAAATCAAAACAGAGCAAAAATGACAAGACAATTTTTTTCACGTCTCGCTTCGCGCACCGCACACTACGATTCGTCTTGCCCCTTGGAAAAAAAACAGTCTACCTGTTCAGCCAAGTACAAAATGTTATAACAAATTCGCAACATGGATTTTTCAAAGGACGCTCAACTTCCACAAACTTGTTAGAATTCGTAAATTATTCATTAAACGTAATGGACAACGGCAACCATGTCGAAGCGCTGTACACTGATTTTAGCAAGGCCTTTGAACGTATTGACATTCCTCTGTTACTCCACAAGTTAGGAAAAATAGGATTTGAGGATAAATTTCTTAAATGGATACAATCGTATTTAATAAATCGGCAACAAGTAGTCAGTTTTAATGGTAAAAAGTCACACCCTGTTCATGTATTATCTGGAGTTCCCCAAGGCTCACATCTAGGCCCTTTGCTTTTTATTTTGTTTGTCAATGATATTTCTTACATTTTTAAGCAGGTCAGAATTCTCATCTATGCAGACGACATGAAAATATTTATGAAAATTAAGAATGACCAAGATAATGTAACTTATATAAACGAAATATTATTATTTGATATATGGTGCAAAAAAAGCTTACTAGAAATAAACGTTAAGAAATGTAACTTAATTACTCTCAGTTGAAAACGATATACACCACAAATTACTGTTTCTTTAGGAACTGAAATTGTAGAAAAATGCGAGAGAGTCAGAGACTTAGGTGTTATTGTAGATTCTAAGCTTAATTTTATCGACCATTACAACACAATTATCCATAAAGCAACCAATATGCTAGGTTTTATTAAACGGTTTGGTCAAAACTTTCATGACCCATATACGATCAAAACATTGTACGTTGCATATGTCAGGTCTATTCTAGAGTATTGTAGTGTCATATGGTCTCCTATTTTATGAAAACACATGAAGAACGATTAGAATCAGTCCAAAAACAATTTCTTTTGTATGCTCTCCGTAAATTAGGCTGGACAACATTTCCACTTCCGTCTTATGAAGCACGGTGTATGCTTATTGACATTCAAACTCTAAAAGAACGAAGGGAATTTGCCATGATCTCTTTTGTAAACGATATTGTATCACATCGCATTTCCTCCCCTAACTTATTATGTAGTCTAAATTTCTACACCCCCTCGCGGCATTTGAGGAATCGGAACTTATTTGCGCTAAATATCAATCGAACAAACTATGCGAAATTCGGACCAATTAACCCAATGATGTCGCTGTATAATCTGCATTGTGAATCAATTGACCTAACAATGTCACGTAGTAACCTAAGACAGTATTTTGTTTCTAGACGATCTTTAAGAAGATAGAATTAAGTGTAAATATGTAGTCTACGATCGATTGACGAAATAAATAAATATCCTTATAATTCCAAAACTGGTGCCCAGCTCAAAGATGAAGCTGCCACAGCTCTGTTATAAAGTAGTCGCTCGATGTTCGCTTTTCCATATCTTCTGCCTTGCCCAGCAAAGATCTTGCAGTGCTAGGACTTCTAAATTTAACATTAACTCCACATCCATATTGACTTATATATTATTTTAAACTTTAGATTTTTAAGAGCGGCTTTTTTCCCAACCCCCTATCTTACCAGAGATCCATCGTGCACATCTCTGTTTAGAGTCTCACGCTAGCACGAGACGATGATCAGCCGCTCCTAACATGGAGAACAGAACATGGAGAATAGACGCTCAGATAGACTGCACCCTTTGAAAAAGGCAGCCCCTCTTCCCTGTCAGCATATGACAAAGATCCCACCGGGGTTGGTTACCCAATCTTTCCTATGGTTAGTCAATCCCCAGTAGGCACCACGGGAAGGTAGGGATTGGAGTTACTGGGCCATAGACTATGGTTCGCAATAGGATCTATTTGATACCTGCAGGTACGCGAAGAACCAATGTAATACTGAACATCCAGTCATTTACCGAACACGTACCAACCATCGCACAGTGGAAAAATAACTGACCCAAATTCCCAAAATAATAAGAAATAAATAAATAAATAAATAAATTATTAATTATTAAGTTATAGTGTTTTTCCACTTTGTCGCGAATGAATCGATGATTATTAGCAGTTTTGAAGATCTGTGGTAACTATAGAGCCGCCTCATAGCGAGGATTTGGATTATTTGCAGAGTGTGGAGTGAAAAAAAAGAAGAATAGTGCAGAGAACGGCCATTTGCTGGTCAGAAACAACAAACGAAGATAACACACATGCGCGCGTGAAAAGCTGGCACATAATTTAAGATGCAATTTCCATGTGGTGTATAGAGTTTTGTTATGCAGGTTGCTTATCTGATGGACGGCTTAGCTACGTGAATTTTCGCGCATTTTAGTTGCGTTGATTTTTTTTATTTTTACGAATGAATGAACAAGATAGTGTCATTAAGGTGGCGGCCATGGGTGAGATCCATCTGATTATAACTACATAACAATAATCTTATTTTCAAATAATACAAAATACGTGCTTGGTTTGGAAAAAAAATCATTTCCAAATCTGGAAGTGAGCCCTTATCCAAATTATATCGGTAATGTTCACATGTGGGGTTTATTGTATGGGAAAGTAACTTTGGAATGGGCGTAACTCTCCAGATATTCTGATATGGATTGCTGGATTTGCAGTACAGCTATCACTTTCAAGCTCTCGAATCAAAGCTCTTTCCAATGTTCACTTGAATGATTGTTGTAAACAGATATCCTCCATAATACCATTGCCAGTCGATGGGTTTTAGATGGGACACACGCACACACATCATGCATAACTCAAGAATGTGTCTGTTACTTTCATACTAGTTCACTTAAAATGCGCATAAAATTAAAGACTGCATTCGTAACAAAAAATTAAAGTTATCACCTACAATTAATTATTAGTCGAATGTTTTTCAAACTTACAAAGAATGAACTACACCATTATGGTCCGGTTTCAACATCATTGGTTTATTGTATTTGCTCTCCGTGACCGATTGTCCATATTTTGCCCAAGTGGTGAACTAGTAAAGTTTTACACTTTGATTGTTATTTTTTGTATTCTCCCATGCGCGGAAGTAGCGATCTTTGATGAAGTTTGCAGAAACTGATCGGATACTATTGTTCAAATGCCCTCCGCTCGTTTTCAAACTTGTATCTTTCAATTTCAAAGCCTGCCGTTGCCCTATAGGGAACTATCAATACACTTTCTCTTCATGTCTATTCGTTCTAGCAATAAATTACTGTCCACTCCTAGCGCTTCGCAAGGAGGTGAGAAGTTATCTGCTTCTCCAATTTCATTAGTAAAGTTCTGTTCAATAGCAGGGCAAACTTCTTTTCATACTTTCACTCACTGTTTCTTCAAATCCAATACGTTCATTAATATTTTTAGTATTTACAAAGTTTGGCCTTCATGATGGTAAATTTGGCCTCTAAATCGGACGAAGTTCCGGTAAGTTCGGTGGGTTGAAGTCTTTTTGTACAAAAACACTAACGCAGGAAGGACAGCAGGCGCTTCTGGAGGCATTCGTTTTGGTAGATTTGCCCATTCATGGTACCCGTCGTGATGTATAGCGGGCTCATCTCTCCACACCTAAAGATGGCCTGCCAAACCAAATCTTTTTGGTGTCCAACTTCTTCTTCCTTATGTCCTTAAGAATGGCCAACCATGTTGTGTCAACTTAAAACCACCACGTTATACCTCGGATTCGTCACCCAAGATCAAGAATGTCCAGTTGCTATGATGATGACATTGGACGCGTTCAAAGCGATTGTTGACTAACATTTTACTGATCATCCAACCATAAAGACAGGGAAAGTTAATCCTAGATGGAGCTTTGCACCTGTGTTTACTTTGAAATTCAAGATAACCAAAACATTGAATTTGAAGAACTCATATTTGGGTAAATTCATTATAGCACGGCATTGAGTAAAAATCGAAATATCTTGATGGGCAAACGTACACAATGACCTTATACTATATCTAGGGTTTTTTTTTCATTAGGGCGAATCTACAATTGAGAGGTTCTCTCTGGGCTCGCTCTCTTTCATTCATAAACCAATCACCTTTACGTATTTCATTCTACTATTTGTAGAGTATGCTAGCCAGCACTGTTGTGTTTAGATCTGTACTAAAGAACGTTTTATAATGGCGCTGTAATGAATGAAAGAGAGCGAGCCCGGAGAGAATCTCTCAATTGTAGATTCGCCCTAACGAAAAAAAACCCTAGATATATGCTATGGTTTCTAGGTTTCTGTTACCATACTCTAATTCAAAAAAAAATGTTTTTAAAACCTTTCAATTGACATGAAGCGAATTCATCCAGCGAGCACATGAAAAAGTAATCATCGGGAACTCGGAAATGGTAAAAGCATTTGTCCGAGATTTACCCTCTTTTGCTGAATGCGACAGTCGTGGCATGTGGCGGTTATCAAAACCTTATTCCGTCCATTATAGTTATCCGAAGATATGAAACAGAACGGTAAAACTGTGCTTTATCCTTTCATTTTCAACAGATTATGTTCTGCTAAGTTTTTTCTCCTCCACATATAAAAATCCATCTGCTTGCATCCCACAGTTGCATTCTCGTCATGTTATAAAATCCACTTATACGGCATTCAACCGTTTCGAACCAGAGTAAATCCTAGACCCTGCACTTACTGGTGTCGTTTCTTGCAGCAGACATATGCTTCACTGTACCAAAGTACAAACCAGTAGCGTACGATTTTTTCATGTGTGATAACTGACAAGGAACACATGCATATTCATAGATGAATGAGCACACCAGTAATGGACCGAGATTTTGCCCAGTTCTCTTTCGATTGTAATTTCCTTCGCCCTCCACAGATTAACGGTATTGTCGTCCGTATATGCAATTATACAGAATCTACTGCTCCCAATCTGCAGAACGTCATTTGTTGGAGGTCTGCAAAGGCATCCAATACCATCAGCTGCTATCCATGTGAAACCAAGATATTATCGTTATTTAAGTACCGTGATTCGGTTCCGGGAAACGGGAAACAGGATTTGAATTTAAAGCAAATCCGTCTACCCACTTGAACGATATAATCATACATGCAAGCCCTGCAACAGACACCATATCCTTTGATGGTTCAAATACGATTTGTAGTGTAAAATTCAAGAACCAAGGGAAATCAGCATAGTACAACAGTTAAATTTCCCAGATATGCTTTGACGTTTCGGATACTGTGGCCAGTGGAAGATAATATAATAAAGTTGCTGGGTTTTCAATTTTTGGTGTTTTACATTTTGTTTAAATATAGCGTATGTTTCCGTTGATTCAGAATAATTTTTGGAGTCGATTATTTTTAATATTTTTCAATTGTAACTCATAAAGCACATGAGCTCTAATCGATATTGAGCTGTTCATATGCTTGTTTAAATAAGTTCTATAAAACGTTTGTTGGTTGTAAACACCAATAATCTAACAACTTACTATTTAAAGATATTAACAAACATGGATAATGGATATAATTAATGCCGGTCTTGGGTCTTCGAGATATTTGTTTTTTATTATTATGTTTAGACACTTCTATAGAAACTAGATTAACTTTTCTCAACGAATTTACAGAATAAATAAATAAAACGGCTTTAAATCTCTTAAATGTTTTCCACCATATGACTTATCTGAAGTAATCCGTGCAGAAGGAATTTAAATCAATTGATTATTGAATGGTCGAATAATCAAAAAATATCCACCATCTTCTCAAATTTACTTCCGTTTTATGATTTTAATTATTTCTTACCTTATCAGATTAAGGCCGGCGTGGCCTCTGCTGTACACAGAAGTTGTCTCCATTCTATTCGGTCCATGGCTGTCACTCGCCAGCCTCGCTGTCTGCGGAGGGTCCGCATGTCGCCTTCTACTTGATCGATCCACCTTGGTCGTTGCGCGCCTCTTCTTCTTGTACCTGTCGGTTCGTTTTCGAGAACCATTTTCACAGGGCTGTCGTCTGACATTCTTACGACATGCCCAGACCATCGTAGTCAACCGATTTTTGCGATGTGTACGATGTGAGATGTGTACGATGTGAGATGTGTACGACTAGTGCAATTCGTGGTTCATTTGCCTCCTCCACGTTCCGTCTTCCATCTGCACTCCACCGTAGATGCTACGCAGCACCTTCCGTTCAAAGACTCCAAGGGCGCGTTTGTCCTCCACTAGCAATGTCCATGTTTCGTGGCCGTAGAGAACTACCGATCAAATTAATGTTTTGTAGATGGTCAACTTTGTAGATCGGCGAACATTGTTCGATCTTAGCGTCCTTCGGAGTCCAAAGTAGGCACGATTGCCAGCCATAATGCGCCTTTTTATTTCTCTGCTGGTGTAGTTATTGGCGGTAACTAATAAGCCCAGATACACGAATTCGTCTACTACCTCGATTTCATCACCGTCGATTTGAACTCGTGCTAGGAGGCTAACATTGTCTTCTCGTGAGCATCTGCCCTTCATGTTTTTTGTTTTCAACGCATTAATCACAAACCCAATCCTACCAGCTTCAGCCTTAAGTCTGATGTACGTTTCCGCCATCGTCTCAAAGTTATATGCTACGATATCAACGTCGCCGGTGAAGCCAAATAGTTGGACAGACTTTCTGAAGATCGTGCCACTCGTGTGTATCCCAGCTCTTCGAATCACACCCTTCAGTGCAATGTTAAACAACAAACACGACAATCCATCACCTTGCCGTAACCCTCTTCGAGATTCGAAGGAACTCGAGAGCGTCCCTGATACTCGGACGACACACATCACTCGATCCATCGTTGCTTTGATCAACCGCGTCAGTTTTTCCGGAAATCCATATTCGTGCATGATTTGCCATAGCTGATCTCGATCGATTGTATCATACGCTAATTTTAAATCGATGAAAAGATGATGTGTGGGCACGTTGCATTCGCGACATTTCTGCAGCACTTGCCGAATCGCAAAAATCTGGTCCGTAGTAGCGCGGGCACCCATGAATCCCGCTTGGAATTGCCCCACGAACTCCTTTGCAATTGGTGACAGGCGGCGGCATAGTATTTGGGAGAGCAACTTGTAGGCAGCGCTCAGTAGCGTGATCGCACGATGATTGCAGCAATCTAACTTGTCGCCCTTTTTATAGATGGGGCATACTATTCCCTCGATCCAATCCTCCGGTAAAAATTCCTCCTCCCAAATCTTGGTAATTACCCAGTGCATCTCTCTGGCCAGTGCTTCAACACCGTATTTTAGTAGCTCGCTTGGGAGTTGTTCAACATCAACGGCTTTGTTGTTTTTCAACCGACCAATTTCCTCCTCAACCTCCTGACGGGTTGTGGTCGGGGTTCTGTCATCTTCTGCGCGTGTTCCTAGATTAATTACCGAGCCACTATCGTTCGCTGTAACATTGCCGTTCAGGTGCTCGTCGAAGTACTGCTTCCACCTTTCAATCACCTCACACTCTCCTGTGAGAAGGTTGCCATCCAGGTCTCTGCACGTATCAGCTTGTGGTACGTAACCTTTGCGCGAGCTGTTCAACTTCTCATAGAATTTGCCTGTGTCGTTGGCACGGTACAGTGCTTCCATTTCTTCGCGGTCTTGATCTTCCCTCTGGCGCTTTTTCCTTCGAAGAATAGAATTTTGTCTGTTCCGTGCCTGTCTATACCGTTCCACATTCGCTCTCGTACGGTGTTGCAGCATTCTCGCCCGTGCTGTATTCTTCTCCTCTACTAACTGCATGCATTCGCCATCAAACCAGTCATTTTTTCGATGAGGTACAGAAGTACCTAGTGTCATTAATGCAGTGCTACCAATGGCGGTTCGAATATTTCTCCAGCCATCCTCAAGAGTAGCAGCGCCAAGCTGCTCTTCCGTTGGTAGGGCTGCTTCTAGCTGTTGCTCATATTCCTGGGCAACTCCGGTTTCCCGTAGTAGCTCAATGTTAGGTCGTGGCGTCCGAATTCGACGCGTGTTGTACACCGTCGAGAGTTTTGAGCGCATGCATACTGCAAGTAGGTAGTGGTCCGAATCTATATTTGCACTGCGGTAGGTGCGAACGTTGATGATATCGGAGAAGAATTTCCCGTCGATTAGAACATGGTCGATTTGATTCTCTGTTCGCTGGTCAGGTGATCTCCAAGTGGCTTTGTGGATGTCTTTACGGGGGAAGAAGGTACTTTGAACTACTAAACCACGGGAGGCCGCAAAGTTCACGCATCGTTGGCCATTATCGTTCGATACGGTATGTAAGCTGTTAGGCCCTATTACCAGTCTATACATTGCCTCCCGTCCTACCTGAGCGTTCATGTCACCAATGACGATTTTTACGTCCTGCTGCGGGCAGCCATCATACACTTCCTCTAGCTGCGCGTAGAACGCTTCTTTTTTGTCATCGGGTCTCCCGTCGTGTGGATAGTGTACGTTGATGATGCTGTAGTTGAAAAATCGACCCTTGATCCTCAACTTGCACATTCTAGCGTTGATCGGAAACCACCCAATCACGCGTTGACGCATTTTGCCCAGCACTACAAAGCCGGTGCCCAGCTCGTTTGTGGTACCACAGCTCTGGTAGAAAGTAGCCGCTCGATGCCCGCTTTTCCATACCTTCTGTCCTGTCCAGCAAACCTCCTGCAGTGCTACGACTTCGAAGTTACGTGGTTGAAGTTCGTCATATATTATCCTATCGCAGCCAGGAAAACAGAGCGATTTGCAGTTCCATGTTCCGAGTTTCCAATCGTAGTCCTTAATTCGTCGCCTAGGTCTTTGCCGATTGTTCCGGTCCGTATTAACTTCTGTATTATTTGTAACATTGATTTTTTTAAGGGCGGCTTGTTGGGCCTTCCCCAACCCCCTGTCTCGCCGGGGGACCATCGTGCACAGCACTGAGTCCCACGCTGGCACAAGGACGATGATCAGCCACTCCTAACATGGAGAACAGACGCTCAGATAGACTGCACCCTTTGAAGAGGGCAGCCCCCCCTTCCCTGTCAGCATATGACCAAGGTCCCACCGGGGTTGGTTACCCGATCTTCCTATGGTTATTCATACCCCAGTCGGCACCACGGGGAGGTAGGGATAGGAGTGACTGGGCAAGAGGCTAAGGATCGCCGTAGGATCTATTTTATACCTGCAGGTACGCGAAGTACCAATGGTACGCATTGTCCAGTCATTTACCAACCAAAATTACATTTAATTATTTCTGCTTGTCTTTGAATTATCACACCGACCATTTTTACTGCACTAGATAAACTAAACTCTACTTCACAATTCTATGTTTAAATATTGTCTTCATATTGAATACATACTTCACACACAGACAAAATATGTCTCAAGCTAATAAGAGGTCCATCACACAAATCGGCCTTAAATTGACCGAGAATTTTCCGTACAACAGGTTTTGGTAAAAAGTTCTGAATGCGTTCTTCATTTTACTCAAAGCATGCTATATAATAGCTCTTTCTTCTTGGTTTTACATCACAAAGCTTAAAGTGAATCTTTGACAAAATCGGCCACTCAAAAAACCACCGGAATTCCCCAGGGTAATCTGTAGTAGGGGCCAGTTAGGATTTTACCTCAAAACATGCCGTGTGGCTCTTCTATCTTCTTGAATTATCATGAATACACAGAATTCCCTCGTGTAATTCCAAGTCAAAATAGCCGTAAACATCGAAATTTTTCGCAATCTTTTATGCGCCATACAACAATGTTTGCAATCTTGCACACAGCAGACTAGGTTCAAGCGTTATGTCTTAAATTTACATCGAATATCCCATTAATTTCTGGCAAATCAAGAATTAGACAGCGCAGAAAATAAAATGTTTCTTTCTATCTGTGTAGGCAAAATGATCGGAGACAAGACAGTCATTTTTTTCAGAACACTAATGAAAGAAATTCGTAAACCACGCGAATACGGGTATTGTGATTGTTTTGTGCAGGTATGGCTACAAACAAATTTTCAGAACCATAAAATTCACTAACCACTCCGGGGAAGTGCCCACTTATAAAATTGACCAAAATCATCCAAATATAAATAACATACTCCATGGTTTTGCGAAGACTACAGAGACATTTTCAGGACCATTATTCATTAGCCATTGTTTGACAGGTTTCGGGTGCTCTGGTGTTTATGGAGATGATTTTACAGTCGAATTTTGCTTGTTGGGTTTTCTTTAAGTGACCTACCTGTTACACTGATGTGGTGGTATTGATATAATGTGGCAATACCGCACATAAAGGGTGATACGGTCAAAATTTGGTCAAGGGAAAACGCGTGTAAATCGTTGAAATCGTTTATTTAAAAAATCAAATTAAATTTCTTTTTCAAGTTCAATTAGTATAAAATTCAGGAAAAATATTCAGTTAGGCTTCCGCTTTTCCAAATCCGAATTGCCGGGCCTTACGCTTGACCCCTGCCATCAGATTTTGTACAGCCACCTTTTCCACCTTCTTCGCCGCAGAAAGCCAGTTTGCCTTGAACTGCTGCTCGTCCTTAGCAATTTTTTTGGTCTTCTTTAGGTTCCGCTTGACAATAGCCCAGTATTTCTCAATTGGGCGGAGCTCTGGCGTGTTGGGAGGGTTCTTGTCCTTGGGAACCACCTGCACGTTGTTGGCGGCGTACCACTCCATGGCCTTTTTACCGTAATGGCAAGATGCCAAATCCGGCCAAAACAGTACGGAACAACCGTGTTTCTTCAGGAAAGGCAGCAGACGTTTATTCAAACACTCTTTCACGTAAATTTCTTGGTTGACAGTCCCGGAAGCTATGAAAATGCTGCTTTTCAAGCCACAGGTACAGATGGCTTGCCAAACCAGATATTTCTTTGCGAACTTTGACAGTTTCGTGTGCTTGAAAATATCTGCTACCTTTCCCCTTCCTTTTGCCGTATAAAACTCCTGTCCCGGAAGCTGCTTGTAGTCGGCTTTGACGTAGGTTTCGTCGTCCATTACCACGCAGTCAAACTTCGTCAGCATCGTCGTGTACAGCCTCCGGGATCGCGCTTTGGCCGTCGTATTTTGTTTATCATCGCGATTTGGAGTCACTACCTTCTTGTAAGTCGATAGTCCGGCTCGTTTTTTGGCTCGATGCACGGTTGTAGACGGACTAAAATATTTACCTGCACTTACCAGAAAGCACCGAAAAACGAAAAAGTGCCACTTAACCATTAGGTATCTGTGCCAACACACGTAAATCAGCATTGCGGCCTGAATGAGTTACAAAGATGAGAAAAGATCTTCGGTCTAATTAGACCGGTAAATCTATAACAGCAACAGCTATTAGTATATATGTGCAATTAATATAGACATACAAATTAATTTGAGCACTAACTATTCTATAGCAACTTTAATTTGTTGGATTTTCCCATAAAAAAATATAAAATGAGCAAATGGATAAATAAATATCCATTGCTCATTTTACTGTTTTTATGGGAAAATCTAACAAAATTAAAAGACATATGCGAATAGTTTAGTGCTCAAATTACATAATTTGGCGGAAATACTGCCATATTTAATTGCACATATACTAATAGCTGTTGCTTTATTTGATAGATTTACTGGTCACAATTAGATTATCCGAAGATCTTTTCTCATCTTTTATTGCTCATTCTCAATTTTTTTAATGATCACATTATTTGTTGGCACAGGCCTTAATAATTTAATGGCACTTTTTTCATTTTTTATTGCTCAAATCTCTCTTTTAATTGATGATTAATTATGCTGCCTGTAGACGATACACCCAGCTTATTTGCGGCATCTCGGAGAGATAGGTTAGGCTTCTGGCTTGAAATTACCGGCAACTCTCTTTGTCGTCTCAGCGGCTTCCGGTTTTCGATTTCCCCGATCCAAACTTCCTGGCTGTCGACAACGTTCTCAAACACTTTAATTACATTTGTAACGGTTATCGGCACTTTTAGCGATTTTGCCAATCTCTTTGTGCGAGTAGTTTTGATTTTCGCGATGCGCGAGCAAAGATGGAGAGGCAGCGTGAGTGACGGCATTTTGACAACTGAAGAGTGAATTCAAAATCAAAATAGGAGCAACATTCTACACAATAATAATACCTTCAAAATGAGGGGTGTTCAGGTTTTTTAAATGCAAAATTTAAAGAAATACGTCAAGTTGATATTGACCAAATTTTGACCGTATCGCCCTTTAGTTACCAGTAACATTGCAAGTTTTCATGTTTGCATGACGTTTGCATTTAAAAAATGGACTTTTTTCGGATGGTGATTAAAAAAGTTAAGACAGATAATTGCTTTTGATAAATTTCCCATGGAAGGTAACTATTTGAGCTTATTCTACGCCATTGCGACCGGCCTTCCGGCAGTTAACCGGGACATTCGCCATGGCGGACGAAAACATGCGTTTTTGAGTTCTTTCTTCGTATTATTTATCAATTCCTCCTCAGTTTTCGCCACAAAATTGTTGGAGTACGCTTCAGGTTGGCTCAGAAATTCTCCATGGGATGCAGCTAGGGGACGTTGGGGGGCGTTCGCCGACTTGGGTATCACATCGATATTCAGCCGCTCCATCTCCACAAACGATCGCTTCGAGTAGTGGGCCGACCCCAGATCCGGCCAGAACACCGCGTCTTCGCCCTTATGGTATTTCTTGATGATCAGCGTAACTTCCGGCAGGCATTTCGTACTATAAATTTCCCCGTTCACGGCCAGTCCGGAGTGAAAGAAGAGCAACTTTGACAACCCCTTCACGCTGATTGTCAGCTACAATAGCGCCTTCTTGGGGAACTTGGTGTGTGAAATGAACTTCACCTCGGAGCTCGCTTCCTTCGTGGGAAGAGTAAAATACGCAATGCCCTGCCAGTCGTTGCCATCCAGGGTGAGATAGGTCTCGTCAACCATCACCACCGCCACGTCGCGAATCGCCGGGAAAATCGAGTTGACCATCCTATTTAGCCGCTGCTACTACGTCATTGCCTGCAGCTCCGAAACCAGTGGACACGACTTCCGCTTCCAAACATGTATGATCATGTTTGCCAGGTACTTTTTCACTGTTTGGCCAGTTGAACCAACCTCCCAACCAAGCACACGCAGCAATGAAGCCGCTTTTCCCTCGGTCTTCCTCTTCAGCATCCTTTGGAGCTTCTTGTCGCTCAGGGTCGTCGGCCGTCCGAAACTAGGCTTTCTTTCGATGCTCTGATTATTGTCTAATAGTGCCACGATGTTGTAGATGCCGGAACGGACGTATCCGGCGTCCACAAAGTGCCGCACGATGTCCGTTTTCGACGCGGTAAGGTGCCGTACTTTGAACGCGCACACTTCTGAACGGAGTTGCTTCACTGGTTTTGCCATCACGGCTAGAGTTAGACTGATAGAGCTGTCAAGTTTTGTTTTTAAATGCTAATGTTACTGTTTTCAGACGAAATATCATTTCTTGCAAAGTTTGAAATTGTCAATGAATTAAATTTATATATAAATTGAGTTGAGGAGACACATTCATCTATTTTTAATTTTCTCCTCTACGTATTATGAATAATGTATAAAAAAAAGTTGTATAGAATTTAATTGTTTGAAAATTGGAAATATCCTTCTTATCAACATGCAACCCTAAGAGTGGACAGTAATTTCTGCTAACGATGTAAAAAGAAAGTATTGGACCTATCAGTACGGCAAGAGTACGGCAGGTTGTGAAGTTGAATAGAAGTGAACAAAAAAAACATGATTAGTTAAATGTATTTGAACCCATGATGGGGACTCCATCAAAACATGCTTTTAGGAGGATTAGTATACAACACCTTACCGGGCTTCTCTCTTAGGTTGTTCAAACAAATGACGACGACAGAAATATAACCGTGTAACATAAGAAGTTGTGTCTTTCAGGTGTTTGTAATTGGAAATTGATTTCTGTTACATGTAGCCTTTAGGAAGTGTAAAACAGAAATTTCACATCGCTTGAACTGCTCTGTGCTATTGGCGGTATTTGAGCACGATCAGGCCGGCACTCTTTTGCCTGTCAAGGGGGTTCCCTTCCCCTTGCCAACCACGCATTGTAGTAGCTAGGCAAGAGATTGTCTGCTTGATCGAATGCCTTTCAAACATGTCCTACGCTCAATTTCAATTACTTCTTTTCAATTTCACAACATGCCGTGCTCATATGGACCTAAAAGAGATTTCAAATAGCTGTCACCATTCTGTGACATTGCCGGTATTGAGCACGATCAAACGCGTACATTTTTGTCAATGAAGGTGGCGGATCCGTTTCTGCCTTGACCTACCCCGCATGGGGATGTTTGGTAGAAGTGTGTGCGTTTGCTTCAAAATACCGCCTAAGAAAAGCCCTACGCTCAATTTTGAACTATTTCTATTCAATGCCATAACCTGCCGAGCTCTATCGGACCTATCGACACATTCTCTTCACATCTTTGGTTCTAGCAAAAATTGCTGTTCACTACTGGAATCCCATTATGTTGGGAAGATACTTCCAAAAAGTATATTACCCAATCAAAACGATTATCATTATGAAAACTTGATTTTAAGAATTATATTACTCGCAGAAACAGGTGACCTGTTTGGGTAGAAATATTCCTATACCCATAAACTCGAATGTAAAATGAATAAATATTACATTAACAAATTTGTAACACAACCATCATTTCTTTTTCATTCTAGAACCTCAAAGACCAGATCTTAACCACCAACATTTGGCTTGAGCATGTAAGTATTTCCTTGTGCTGTAGCCAAAGAGTGCTTTAACTTCAAAGCTCGTGTTCTTACATCGTCATCGTACAACATATACCGTAGCATGGGGTGAAGTTCATCAAGACGACTCGAGAATACTTTTGAAACCTTTTCTTTTATAAACGATACCTTCTCCACATTCATGCTCTTTTCATATTAGGCAGAATTGCTTGTTTCAATTAATGTAATATCATCCATTCTAGTGTAGATTATCTGAGACGAAAAATCTCTAATCTCTGATAAGGCCGTTGATCCCTATCAATGCGGTAATAGACGGCAGGGTCAAAGTCTTCTCCTTCCCGAAAACTTTAAAATAGCTTATAAAAACCTTGTTTTGATCTTGATACCCGAAGTTGATAGTGCTGAGCGCTGTATAAGAAGTATTATATCCAAAAACTGGCGAAATTTCCCTTGAATACCCAAACTTGTGTTTTGGAATACCTTAGAGTTTTAGTATCAATACTATTTTACCTCAAATTGGTATAAGATGATGATTGGGCCATTGTAATTGTATTATCCTAAGGTATTTTATCTCTTATGCAGCGCTCATCAATACCAAGCTCAGCAATCGAGATACTCCTCGAGCAGGAGCGAATAACTCGATAACTGGCTTTGGAATTTAGGAGCTCAGATTGAGAGTTAAAATACCTGAGGATAATACCATAAAATTGTTCCCACAATGTTAGGCAAACACCTAATTGAGGTAAGACAATACCAAAATATTACCTCTCAGGTATTCCCAGGTACCCAAAATAAAAAGTTCTGTTATTCGAGAGTTATTTTGCTTGCAATTCTTAGGTATTTTGCTTAGGTATTTTACCTCCTAATCTGAGCTCTTTGATACCACGGCCAGTTATCAAGACCAAAATTAGGTATTCATATGTTGTTGTCTCCTGCTCGGGTCATTTCTGCCCGGACTGACAATAAAATCAATACAGCATGAATAAAGAGTTTTAAATCTCTGAGTAGGTATATTCGTTTTGAGAATTAGCGTAATTTGCCATATTTATTGTAATTGCCTGTATTTAGAATTCTAATAACTCGCTTTGGAAATTTCAAAAGTAAACAATAACTGATTATAATAGCAACGCTAAAGTTTACCCACCACACATTTAGAGACGATTGTGATTATTGAACTTCCCGAAAATTTATGAGATTAAAATGTTTCAGCTGGGTTTCTTAATTATAATGGATTCTCGATAACGAACGTAACACGAAATTTTAATTTTAATCACAATGCCGAGGAAGTATTAACCGAGTATTACAAATTGATTTTTTTGTTTATTTGGTTGGGCAAGTATACACAATCATCATCGACCAACTACGCCCCATTTCACGGTACTTCACTCATCTAGATGCATATCGATAGGTCATGCGACATATTTTCGGCCAACACAAAACAACACGACCAACTTTTTTTTTTTTTTTGATAACCATTTCCTGTTGCCCTTTCCGCTTGGTTACATGTTTTGTTTGCATTAAAATCAAGCCAGACATGCAGAATCCCGATGTGCCATGCAATCTCCTTTGTCCTTCGTAATTTATGTTATGTTTATGTTCGTACCCCACCCCTACCCGAATCTTTCATCTCAGTACAAGTGTGGACAAAGAGGAGATGGAGTTTGTGTTTGCCTCTTTTCACAGTTGGATTGGCCGATGAGGCCAACAAATGACCAGCAGACCACACACCCATGCAAGGGTGTGAACATTCCAAAACCACAACCGCCACCCATCACCACCCAACACACTACGACAACAACACACGAAAAAAGAGACTAGACCGCGATGTTGAACATTTCCTCTAATGACTACGTATGTGTTTGTGTACAGATGATGTGTACCCACATACTTACATGTGATGTGTTTCTCTATCTTTTTTCTCTCGGCGGTCTCTTTGCAGGAGTGGCAGGATCATAAATTTAAATGGGATCCTGCAGAGTACGGCGGCGTGACAGAGCTGTACGTGCCGTCTGAACACATCTGGCTACCGGATATTGTACTATACAACAAGTGAGTGTTCCCTGATACGATAATCTAATTTCATTTAGTTCATGTTTCTCAAGCATCAGTGCTCCTAAGCATGGGGCGTAAAGTTTAGCGAAAGTTTTAGCAATACTTATAAGAATCATGCTTCTACTACGGTATCATATGGATCAAAACAAGCTGTCAATTTCAGACATCCAGTAAATTAGTTTTGCTACAGTTATCGGAGTGACAATAAACTTGTTTTCTGTTTTTTTTTAACTATAGGGGTTGCAGGGGCATAATGAACACCTTAAACTAATGCCTATTTTGAGCATTTCAAAAGACAATTATATAACGTCAAAACATTTTTAATTAATAGATACTAGCTCCCGTATTTTGACTGATATTTAAATCAATTTAAAGCTCAATTTTAGGCCAAAAACAAAATGCACTTCTGTTGATCTGAGGCGTTCGATATTAAGGAAGCTAGATTCGTATCTTTCATCGAATAAAAAGACAAAATCAATACAAAGCTGTCTGACCCGAGTCAAGGCGTTTTGAATAACTGCATATCATAACTTTCTGATAGCGAGAGTAGGCTGATGTACTGACGACTGTCATATAAGCTGTGCTGCCACTATTTTATACTAAATTGGGATTGTGTTCTAGGCTCCTATAAACTTTATAAAAAACAATTGGCCATATACTATCATATATCAAATCAAAACATTGAAATTTAAATTTTAATGCAATTAAAGGGTGTACCGTCTAAAATCCACACACACAAAATTCATTCTCAAAATTAATTTTTATACTAATATCACCAAATTTTCAGGAAGTGAAAGAAACCGTAAATAAATTTAGTTTTGGCATCATTCATTTATTTAAATTCGCCATTATATCTGAATGCACGAACCTTGGCATTAACACCACCCATAAGGTTTTGTATGACCTCAGAATCGACATTTTTTTTCATACAAACCCATGCTTTCTTAATTTCTTCAACATTTTTCCCCACTTTAGGTCGTTTTAGAAGGTGCTCATTCATAATGTCACAGTATTTTTCTATTAGGGCAGATCCGGAGTGTTTGGTGAGTTCAGATCGTTCGGCACGAAATCGACATCATTCGCCTTATACCACTCTAGCACGTCCTTCGAGTACACAGATAAAAAGGAATATTGAATTTTCTGCGTGCACATAAAGGGAAGGCTAGATTTGGCAGAAAATAATGTGAAATTTTTTATGTAAATTTAAGCCAGATAACGCCTGAATCAAGCCTGTTGTATGAAAGATTGCAAACATTGTTGTATGGCGCATCAAAGACTACAACCAATTGCGTTGATTATGCCACCTTTAGCATGGAATTAAAGGAGCGGAAATTTTACGTGTTTGTTAAAATTAATTATTTTTTCTGTGTAATGATGCCAACTCCGCCCAGAAGATCATCAGACCGTCGTGAGCCCTCAGGAGAGGGAAAAGTCGCTTCTGGACACACTTTTCCAAAGACATCTCTCCATTCATTGTGCTTGTGGTAATGAGAGGAGTACTCCGCTTTCCGCAAGTACAAACTGCTTGCCAAATAAGGAGCTTCTTTGCGAACTTCGATATCTTCTGTGTCCGGAGGTTCTTGGGAACATCACAGTTATCCTTGGCAGATTTCCTAGAATCTGGTTGAAGTCCGCCTTTACATATTGTAGAGTTCAAGTTATAGAATAATAAAGTGATGATTTGATACAGTGCTTCCGAAACATAGCACTTCAGAATCCACCTAGCGTTTATCGTGCCTTCATCCGTTGCCATTGTTACCAACCGACGACTGGTTAAACAAGCGAGAAATAAACGACTCGTCCACTTGGATCGAGACCAGCCGTGCGAATGGACGCAAACTCTGAACATTAGCCAGCCGAACCGACTCAACACATATGTCTCGTCATCCATTACGAAGCAGTGTGCTTTCGGCAACTTCTGGTCGTGCAACTTCTAGCCTGGTTTTTTGCGACCGTATACAGGTATACCTGAATAGTTCGTACATCAACTTACTCACTTCAAATAGCAATTGCATAAAAACTACAGATTGATCTGAAATCTAATACAGCCAAACAAAAGAGGAAAAGGTTGCTCTTTGTTTTGGTTGTTTTAGATGTCAGGTACAATCAATAGTTTTTATGCAATTGCGATTTGAAGTGAGCAAGTTGATGTAGGAACTATCGAGGTATACCTATACTGTTTTTCTGCACGGTTTGGGACTTCTGAACCTTAAACGTACGTAGTCCAGCTTTCCACTAGGTTCTGAAGGTGTTGTTGAGAAATTTTCTTTCAAGCTTCTTTCAATGCGTGAAATGACATTTCGACATAGAGTTTTCAAAAGGCCAATTTCGCAAACGTAAGCAATCGCTTGCTCCGCAAGTTTCTTGAAAATGCAAACTCGGTCAAGTAAACTACCACTCCTATTGAAAAGGGGAACTCTTTTTCCGTACAACCAACGTGGTAATTCACTATGATTTAGATAGCATTCTCGAAAAATTTGCGGAAGAAGTCATTGTTTACGTTTGCGACATTGGCCCTTATGAAATCTCCACGTCGTTTTTTATTGATAACGTTACACAGTTCAAAAAAAATACGATAAAAATGTACAGGATAAATCGTTCAAAACTCTGGAACATTCCATACATTGCAAATAATGTTGTGGAGCTGGTCTTTACTAAAACTATTTCATGCAAGATGCTGTTGCGTATGGAATGAAATTCAATTTTAAAGTATTTATTTATTTGAAGCGAACACCATCGTTGCAGGGTTGTTATCTGGCATTCTCGCAACATGCCCTGCCCAGCGTAGCATTCCAGTTTTTGCCGCCTTAAAAACACTCGGTTCGCCATAGAGTTGAGTGAGCTCGGAATTCATTATACGGTGCCACACACCTTTCTCCTGTACACCGCCAAAGATGGTCCTAAGCACGCGTCGCTCAAATATACCAAGTGTTTGCAAGTCTTCTTCGAGCACGGTCCAAATATTATCAGATAACCACAGGTCTTTTAAGCGTTTTGTGCATGATACATTTGGCGCGGGAATGAATCTTTTTTAGCACAGTTTCTTCTGGAGCACATAATAAGTAATACTTCCACTGATGATGTGCCTCCGTGTTTCACGACTAACAATGTTGGCAAGGCATGCATCCACCACCTCGAACGTATCCAGTCTTGTCACGTTAGCTGCCGTCTATTAGAATGTACTTTGTTTTTGACCCCAGTCCGACATTTCTTGCTTCACGTTTCAGGTCGGTGTACAGTTATGCCACTGTTCCAAATGTTCGGCCGACAATGTCCATATCATCCGCGTAGCAAACTAATTGGCTAGATGTCGTGAAAATTATAACCCAACTGTTAATCATTTAGGGCAATAATTAACAGAAGGCAGGAAAGTCCATCGTCGAAGGTCCCCAGTGAGATTCAAGTGAACTGGTTATCTACACGCAGCTTTGCACACCGTCAATCGTTGCTTTAATCGTTCTTGTGAGCATCCCAGGGAAGCCATTCTGGTCCATGATTTTCCATAGGTCTATGCGGTCTGTACAGTCGTACACCGCCTTGAGATCCGATGAACAGGTGGAGCGTAGAGACCGGAAATTCACGGCATTTCTTGAGGATTGACCGTACGGTAGATATCTGGTTCATTGTTGAGCGGCCGTTTGCGAAGCTGGCTTAAGGTAATAGATGACGGAAGATGATCTGGGATAGCACTTTGTAGGTGGAATTCAGAATGGTGATCGCTCGGAAGTTCCAAACCCCCAGACCAAATTGGTGCCAGAGTAAACAGATTCCGGATGAACGAGAGATTCGCATGAAGTGAAAGACAATAAGAGAACGGACGTTGGTATTGAGAAATCCAAGTAAAGTTAAAGTGTGGTTAAACATCGCTGTATCTAAAACTGAAATTGATAATAACTTTCTAGTTATTTTTCAAAGTTTATGAAATTGGTCAGTATCGTCATTATCGTCGAATTTCTTATGTTTTTACACCAATTACTTTGCTTAGACAGCTCGAAAAACCATTTTTTGAAAGAGCGTCATCTACGACGTTTAACTTCACTTTTGCGTTAGCTAGATTCCTCCATAGCATAATCAAAAAGAAGGAAAAGTCTGGCCACGAGCCACGATGTGTGTCTCCTTCGTATGGGGCTGTTCATAAACCACGTAGACAATTAAGGAGGGGAGGGGTTTCGAAAAAGTCTACGTTTGTCTACGATGGGGGAGGGGGGGATATACCAAAAGTCTACGTAGACCTTTTTTTCTCTCTACAAAACGGATATTCATACCCTCCACCCAGAGAAAAATACCGTCATAACAAACATATTCCAGGTAAATTCAAACATCCAACTAATATTAGTTTATTTTAGCCGCAAACATAAACTTGCTTTCTTTCTAACATATTCTATGTTTAAAAGCAACCCTCGTAGCATACTTGTTGCCGTTCGGTTGAGATATCATAAATATGACTTGCTAAGTCATAATCAAGTCACTACACTAATAAAGATCGTAGTGTGCTACATGGGAAGTGACAACGATGTTTGAAATTAAAATCATATTTTGTTTATTTTCAACATATGTACAAATTTTGGATTTAACTGGCTGCGTTCTAAATTTAATTTATTTATTCTATGAGTCAAGGTTTGAGTCCTGGATTGAGCTTAAATGATAACATGTTCCAGTTTCAAGAAGTTTGCTTAGAGATGCACTGCACACAGCTTCGAGCCCTGACCTTTGTAAAAATTGAAGCAATTCATCAAATCATTATAATATGGCAGCTAATAAAATAATGGAAAAAATACCGATTGTTTATTTCACAATTATAGACTTATATCTACATTAGAAACAGTGGGTTGAGATGTTCATCTTTCTTTATGTTAAATTTTCGAACTTTCTGGTGTACACCCGCCATCAGGTTCCGTACGGTATCCTCGGATAAGCCCGCCGTGACGATTCTCCATCTTCTCTTGAAATCATCGGTGTCATTTGCTTTCTTCTTAGTTTCGAAGAGTTTCTGCTTAACTAGAGCCCAGTACTTCTCTATTGGGCGAAGTTCTGGACAGTTTTGTGGATTGGCTGTTTTTGGCACGTATTTGACCTCTTGTACCTTATACCATTCCAGAACGGATTAAGCAACAGACTGGAGAGTCGTGGTTTCTGATAAACCATAGCAACCGCTTTTAAAGACATTTTTTCTCGTACACATCGTTATTGATAGTGTCAGTAGATACGAAAGTCTACGATGGGTGAGGGGGGAGGGTTTGAAAGTGTCAAATTTCGTTCTACGTGGTTTATGAACAGTCCCTATGGGAAGAGAAAGGCTTGAGAATAGAGAATGAGAAAGAGAGTGAGAGCAAACAAAAAGGAATGCTTGAAAGAGAGCTTGAGTTCGGATGAAGAAGGGGAAACGAACGCCGGAGGTTAGTCCAATTCGCTTCGAGACGAGGTGGATCATTCTGTTGGATACCTTTGAGAGAGTAAGAGGTGTTTCAGAGAACGATGGCGACAAAACGGAAGGCGGAGACGCAGGAGCGGCACGACAGAAACTTCAGTAAATCGGATAGTGAACGTATGCTTTCGATGAAACAAGAAGATCTACAATTCCTCGTACCGAGTTTCCAATCGCAAGTATTTTGACGTAGACTACGTCTTACGGCAAGGGTAGGGTGTCAAATGAAAATCTAAAATTTTGCGACCGTCACGAAAAACCGTACGTTTTGTACGCGAATAACTCAAATAATCCACGATAGATTTACATGATTTCTTCTTCAATCGGTCGGAAATTTTACCGCGCTCCAATTCAATTGTCAAACATTTTTCTCAATCAATAGAAAACTATTGAAAATAACACAAATATAAGGTGATGTCTTATAATGTCATTTTGCAGAGTAAATTTACCAAATTTCCTATCACAGATTTCAAATCGAAGCAAGGAACGTCTTGCATCATCTTCTTCTTCTTTGTGTTAGAGAGGGACTTTAACCAATCATGTCATTCGACTTTCCATGTACGTCTCACACGCAGCTGAGAACGGCATAAAAAGAAAAATAAGGAAAATTTTGCCTCAGTCATTTGGCAGCATTGTAGCTGTGCGGAGGGAGCGCAGGGAGCTGGTCGCTGGGAGCCGGTCGCTGGGAGCTGGTCGCAGGGAGCTGCTTCAAGGCTCCACCAAACTGCAGTGTTTTCGAAGTCGCGGCGAAACAATCGCCAAGAAGAGGTAATATGGCGGCATGCACAAAACCGACGCGATTGTGCGCCCTCATAATCCGCCATTTTGCCTCATCGCGACGATCGCTGTTTGGGAGAGCCTTGCTACTTACCACCACCAGCTGCTACGTGACCACCAGCTGCCTCTGCACCAGCTCCGCTGCCGCTACAAATGAAGGCTCCACCAAACTGCAGCACTCTTGCCACCGCGGCAGTGAAATCGCGGTGGAAAAATCGCGCTGTGAGATTACATGGCAGCTGTGGGAGCGCACAAACCGACGCGATGCGTTTTTTAATCGGCGAAATGGCGAATTATGAGGGCGCACAATCGCGTCGGTTTTGTGCAAGCCGCCATCTTACCTCATCGTGGCGATTGTTTCGCCGCGACTTCGAAAACGCTGCTGTTTGGGGGAAAGCGTCCTTGGGGGCCAGTAGCAGTAAGCAGTAGGTAGAAATAATCTGTCCTTTTGAGGACAATAAATTCAAATAAAAGAGTTGATTATTCAAGAATGAACTAATCTTAAATTTAGTTCGGTGCCGTCGGTAAAAATTTCACCCAGCTGGTTTGCGCTATCCATTAATTGATAATCTGTCCTTTTGAGGACAACCAATTGAATCAAAAGAGTTGTTTATAAAAGAATTAAACTTTTATTTCGTTTGGTTTGTGCGCCTGATATGGTGCCAATTCGTTCGCCGCAACTGCAAAAACGCCTGCATGGAGGGCGAGCTGTCGGGAAAATTTTGGCTGGTTGGCGCAACCCGCGATGAATCAATAAATCAATAAATGCTACCAGATACAAATCCATCTTTGCTACTGTCAATTTAATATTCTCAGCTTGAGAGTTTGTTTGATTGGGATTTACGTTTCAAATTGTCGATTGGCAGCCAGTGGTATTAGCAAAACTTGTTTTCTCTTCGTCGCATACCTTAAACCACATAAATTCCCTATCACGGACACAATTTGCGATGTTGAACATGATATTCCGAACCAACATTCTCTGTAAATTCCAATTAGTAGTGTGTTATAAACAGTTGTTCTGTTGTGTTAACGATTCGCGTTGGATAGAGTCCTACCTCTAGGAAGAAAAACGTTTTGAGAAACATAGTGAAAGTGAGAATGCCTAACCGATTTGATCCAGAACGCTTGCGTAGATTCAGGAAGCGCTTAAAGAGCGAACATACGGGAAATCCTCCGAAACGACCATGCACCGATGCCGAGCGAGGTCGTAGTTATCGGGCGAAATTGAAGCAGCAAGAGGCAATGCGTTGCCAACAACTAGTTGGACGCTTTAGAAGGTTCGACTTTACAAATTGCATGTCATCATTGGGCTCCTTGTCTTATTACATTTCAACATATTATTGATTGTATTCTGGTGATGACATGCGCATGCTTTTACTGCATATGAACCTTCACATGATATCGATACAAACAATGCGCTGAATATATTTTAATGTGTGATTATTTTATCAGGTGTTTATTTTATATTCATAAGAATTTATCATATATGTAACTAACCTTTTTCCCATACTCATTGCAAAGAATAATGATGTTTTATAAAACTCACTCTCTTCCTTCTATGAGATCTAATATATTTATATATATTTCTGATTTCTCTAACGTTTTAGCCATAATGGATTCACTAATTTACCTGACATTCACATAGAAACATGAATAATAATTTCACAAAAAACCATAAACCATATTTTAGGTACGCATTTAACCTTATATTCCCAACTTTGGCCTAATGTATTCATCACATAGTAAAATGTAGAATACAAAAGTTTTCAATGGAAAAGTAAGAGTATTTTTCGAAGGGCTTATTCATACCAACACCTTTATAACTAAATGAATATAGTGGGAATTTTAATGTTTTGAAATGGAATGGCCGATTGATCACATGAGAAAGTCATTTAGATGTTATTAAGAAGTTTTTTATTCCGTATAGTATACCGAATATAGCCGAATGCCGGAGCGATGAAATAAACATAACTTTACTAAAATTCGTTCGAATAAGTATCCTTAATGATATCCATATCCATCGAAAGTTTTCGACTCAATAATGTTTGTTGGTGACTTTTCATGGTCCAGTACAGCAAACGCCTTGTTAAGCATGTCTTAGCAAAGGTATAACTAGTTGAATATCGTTTCTAGCTAAATTATTGTATGAGTTATAGTTAAAGCTGTCAATCGTGCGCTACATAATCGACTGAGTCAAAGGACATGTACTCTATATACTTGTATATAACCTTATAACAACTGCAAGATAATTTTTGTTATTTTCTGTTTGATAAAACTTCCTGAGCTTTGAACATTCTTAGCGACGCTTACACATCTGAAAATGTTGCAATTGATTATTGTGTTTTCATAACAATCACTAAACCTGTCGGATATTTTCTGATAACGAATTTTATCGTAATTTGAATTCTAGAGTATTTCAATGTTTATTATTACTCTTGAAATCCAGAATTGCTAAAATTGCATAATTGTAAATCTTTGATTCTTTGAAGTTGAATTATGCAAAGGCATACTACAACTCAGATTGTATACCAAATGATCCGAATGGTATGGTATTTAAATGGTGAATGTTGAAAAGGAGACAAGGCATCAGTCAAAATATATGTTTGTATGTGCGTATTATAGAATTTCCTCCGCAGCCTGTCGTTACTGAAATACCCCAAAAGATGCAAAAAATTGTTGATGGTTCCGGCGATGGTGAGAATTCCGATATGCTGGCCATTCAGGCACAGTATGACATACGAATAAACATTAAGTAATGTCAAGCGGTTATGATTATAAGAATGACTAAAACTATCACTGATTTAATAATTTTATTTTCCCTAACAGAACTATCTTCTAGTCCTTAAATATAGTCCATCGTAAAACTTGCAACCGTGACCGTGTCATTATTTAAACCAAAAGGCCCTTTTCAGGGCCACCAAAAAGTTATAAAGAGTGTACAAGAGAATTTTCCCACGCATTGACTTCATAAAACCAAACCAAATAATATATCAAGAGCGTACAATAGAATTTTCTTACATACTGGCTTCAAAACGCTGGTCTTAGGTCCCATAAGAGCCACACACGTCATATTATGACTTAAACTGCTTCTATCGGTAAGGGTAAGCGACCGGTGCGAATAATTGAAACCTTTTTAACGCTAATAATAGCCACACAGAATTTCCCTGACATTATAATGCATCACTTGGTTTAACGTAGTCTACGTCGACCGGTCGTGTCTTGTACACAACCCCACTGATTTTTTTTGTCGCTGTGGGCTTCGCTTCGTTGTATATCGTTTGTTGAATTTGATTTTTTTGAGGATCCGGACACCAGGCTTACTTTCTGGAGGACCTTGCCGGAAGCTACGGGTTCTGTTTCGGCATTTCCTCTTATACAGGGCTAGATAGCTAGGTTCAAGTGCCAGTCCTTTCCGGGGGTTGTAATGTTATGGGGGCTCAGGTGATAACATTTTTTTTAAATATGCTCTGATTTTTACACTACAATGAAAATTCAGATTTATTTTTCTGTGTTATTTAATAAACCCTTTGATCTAGAATACACCATAGGTTTTCGATTGGATTGAGATCCGTAGACTGAGGAAGTTACCCCAAAAGTTTTATGGGTGTTTTTCTCTCAAGATTCTTACATCCTGCCAATTGCGTTCGTCCTCTATCAGCTTCTTGTGTTCCAGATGCCGAGAAGCTTACACTAAACTTTTGTTATATTTTGCGATAAGACATCATTTCACGGCCAAATTACGCTTTTTTAATCCGTTTACGTTGCGTTGGCCTATTTCCTCACAATGTGGTAACAATCACCGACGCCAGGAAGACGACTCCATCACCTGGACCATACATACCGCACTCATCAACACATGAGCAGTCCCGCTTACCACTACACCACCGGCGCTGGCAAATTACGCTTTTGCCACTTCTGAAAGTGCAAATGAACAGATTTATTTTGAAATGACAAAAACATTTTCAACTTGTTGTATACAAATGCTTTTGTCAGATAGCATTATAGAAGAGTTTAATTTCACCCAAACATATTGGGAATCAATGCCTTGGATTTTCATAAAATATCCATGAGAAGTGATAAGGATTTTATCCCAGAGTAATGATGATGTTTACTTTCCCAGTTTTCATGGTTACCGCTGTTACTTCTATGCCAACTGAATTTTGTTTGCTGCAATGAAAAAAGTCGGCTCTAAGTGCGGGTCAAAAATCGGCTGTCACTGTTGTTTTGATTATCAATCCGTAAGCATGAATTTCATTTGATGAAATCTGAATATCATCTCTTGTAATGATTTTTTTATTATTGAGTGATTTTGAATACTAATACAAACATGGAACAACAAGGGCCGCCATTATCGTCCCAAAGGAATAGATGCTGGCAACGTTGTTCAAGAATACGCTGGACTGGGCTGCCCCTGCATTTTTCCGATCCCGACGGGTAATCTATATTTATTGTGGTTGATTGAATTTCATTTCTAACATTTCGAAATTCGTTTTGAAAATGAACTTGTTTACATAAATGAATACCAAAGCATTTTGAAAATAGAACGTTCATTTTTCTGGTTACGTTTGTTGTCATGAGTTATCATTTGATTTTCGCATGGAACTTATAGATAGTCAATGTTATGTTGCCTGAAAATCCATGCTTTTGAATCTAATGAGCATGATTTTTAACAAGACTCTTGGGAATAATAACGTAGTATGGCGTAGTATGCACATCATACCGTGTGGGGTAGTACGGATATCAACAGTCGAGGGGAGTGCTTATTGGAATATCTCTCTTTAAACAATATAGACATATGCAATAAGGGAAACGAACATACCTTTTCAAATGCTATCAGACAAGAAGTCTTGGATTTGACATTGTGCAATAGTGCAATTTATAAACGTATTTCAAAGTGAGATGTCTCTGAGGAAACGTCATTGTCGGATCATAGACACATTGTGTTCGAATGGAGTGGTGGAAATCGGTCAATTTTTACATTTCGAAATCCGAGGAAAACAAACTGGGATCAATATGCACAACATTTGAACTCGGAGTTATTTACAGAAGTTGGAAAGATTGATTCAGTTCAAAAATTGGAATCATTTTCCCAAAAGGTATATGACACGATTTTAAATTCTTTCCATAATAGTTGTCCTATGGTGGATGATGTTCCGTGGTGGAACTCTAAGTTGGAACGTCTGCGTAAAACATCTCGTAGGTTGGTTAATAAAGTGAAAAGAACCTCAGATTGGACCCCCTATAGGAGCGCCCTTACTTTTTTTTTTATTTATTTATTTATTTGACAACATCTTCGACACAAAAGTCGCACAGACTGGTTAATCGACACTCTTAATTCTATATTTAAAAACTACTTTGCTAACATTAAAATCGAAACAGTCACACACTTCATTGAAACGTCTACAACATAAATCCAGTGGATTGTTCAGGCCGTAATTTGTTCGATG
This sequence comes from Aedes japonicus, assembly GCA_034211315.2. Lineage (NCBI taxonomy): Eukaryota > Metazoa > Arthropoda > Insecta > Diptera > Culicidae > Aedes > Aedes japonicus. Next base: position 53,777 of record JASCZW010004719.1, read on the forward strand.
GCTGGGGATCCACAGCAGTTGCCGACTTCGGAGCTGACGGGTAGGTACATATAACCTCACATTTTCGAGAAGGCTGCTACAGTCGATGTTGCACTTAAACACGTCGAAAATGAACAACCTTTGCAGCATCACTCGACGACTCGCCAGCGGTTGTAAATCGAGGAGTGCGCATCGATGTTCGTATGGCGGTAGGTTCACTGGGTCGTTCCGTGGCAGGCCACGTAGAGCATACCTTATGAAGCGCTTCTGGACTCTCTCAATACGAGCTATATGGACGGCATGATACGGAGCCCAAACATGCACTCCATATTCAAGTACACTGCGAACTAAAGCACAGAACAGGGCCTTCAGCGCATGCACGTCATTGAAATGGGCTGTGTTCCGGCGTAGGAAACCTAGCATCGCATTGGCTTTCGCAGTTGTCACTGAGATGTGTTCGTTAAAGCGAAGTTTACTATCAAGTATGACGCCAAGATCCTTGATCGACGTGACTCTTTCTAATGGCAAGTTTTTCAGCTCGTAGGCAAAAGATACAGTAGTCCGACATCGAGTGAACGTCATTACTTTACATTTCGCCGCATTCATTTGCATTCCGTTCATTTCGCACCAAGTTGAAACACGTTCAATATCAGCTTCGCAGTGCAACGCAATCCACAAGCGACTTAATCACGCGAAACAGCTTTAAGTCATCTGCATAGAGCAGTTTCCCAGACTTGAGGCTATCGCACATATCATTGATAAAGAGTACGAATATCAGAGGACCAAGATGACTGCCCTGCGGGACGCCGGAAGGAATATCAAATACATTCGACCTAGCATCGTGCACTTTGACAAAAGCTTTGCGCGCAGACAGATATGATTTCAGCCATTGAATGATCCAAGAAGGTAGTCCCAGGCGGTTCAATTTTTCAATTGCCAATACGTGAGGTACCTTGTCAAACGCTTTTGAGAAGTCAACGTAGATTGCGTCAACCTGACACCGCTTTTCCAGCTCATTGATCACACTGTGGGTGTATGTCATGAGGTTCGACGTTGTTGACCGCTTTTTACGAATCCATGTTGATGCTCGGATATCACAGGTTGCAAGGCAGGATACAGCACGTCATGTAATAGACTCTCGAAAACTTTCGCTAGGCAGTTCAAAATAGATATCGGTCGATAATTCTCCACGCAATGTGTGTTTCCAGTCTTGTGGATTGGAATTATTGATGCCAGTTTCCAAGCATCCGGAAATACTCCTTCGATCAAGGATCGGTTGAAAATCGCTGCGACGGGAACAGACAGCGACTGAGCACATTCTTTGACAAAGACGGGTGGAATGAGATCGGGACCAGGACCTTTAGATGAATCGACAGCGCTGAGAGCTTTCTGAATATCGTCATCACTGAAAATGACTTGGGGAAGTCGAAGGTTATACGATGGAAGACTTTCCAAGTATTGCTGCGACATTGGAGGTGGGTTGTCGTCGTGAACGGAATGAAAGAACTCGGCGAATAGATTCGCAGCTGCAACCGACGAGCGAGCGCTATGAGACTTGTAGGAAACATCAATGGGAACTCTGGTAGAACTCTTGAGATTGTTGATGTAGGTCCAGAAAGAAGAAGGATTTTGTCTGAAATTTGCTTGGATACTGTCGACATACTCACGGAAACGAATCTGTTGCAGATGAGTATACTCCTCTTCAGCGAGCTTCAACTCACTCGTGTTCGTAGAATTCCTGTTGCGGAAGAACCGTTTCCTGATCTTTCGTAAACGGTTACGACAATTGCGGAGTTGTGGCGTCCACCAAGGTTGGCTAAACTGCTTAGAAGGCCTACGAGTTTTTCAGGAACAGTGTCCCGGATGATTTGATGGATAGTTCCATAGAAAGTGGTAACTGAGGCATCGATTGAATTGTTGTTTAGTAGCTGGTTCCAATCCTGGGAGGCGATCGTTGCATTTATGGCCTGATAATCACAGCGGCTGAAGTCCAGATCATTACGCGGCGTGATGCCTGATAGAGAATCATCCTCGCGAGAACGGGCGTCCACAGTTAAAATGAATGGCTTATGATGAGCGTCAATTTTTAGAAGAGCAGATGGAGCCTCGAAGAGATCTATGATACATGGATCACTTACGAATACCAAGTCAAGTAGCTTTCCGTTCGCGTTCAGAAGATCATTCACCTGATAGAGGCCTGCTGACAACATAGACTCAACTAGGGCAAGCTCTTGTTCCGTTGACATATTAGTTGGCAAGTATCCCAAAATCTCTTCATCCAATCGCCAGATTAAATTTGGTAGATTGTAGTCTCCAAAGCATACGATAACATCACGGGGTTGGCTTGACTTTGAATTTGGTTGACTGATTCCACGTGTCTTGCGTAGCTCTCCGGACAGCTATTTGGTCGAAGATAAATGCAGCAAACGAATAAGGAAAATTGCGGAAATACAACCCGAACAGCCGTTTGTTCCAGACTATCACAATCCACTAGATGTACGGCCTTGCTGTTCAGCTCCAATTTTGCAGCAATCAGTACGCCACCACCTCTTCGCAGATTGCTGGTAGAAGCATTGCGGTCGCATCGATGAATAGCGTAGTTACATGCTAATTCTGCGGAAGCGATTTCGGTGTGCAACCACGTTTCCGTAAGAACAACAATATCGAAATCGCTGGCCAGCAGAGAGAGGAGCAGTGTGTTCGTTTTAGTTCTCAGTCCACGGACGTTCTGGTAGTATACGGTGAGTGGTTTAGAGGTGAAAGGACGAATGGGAGAGGGTTCTGAAATTAACACGGCTGGCTCGATATGCTGGTCGTTGGGCCTGCATCCACGTTCTGCACAGGTTTCCAAAAATCATCGCTCTCGTGCTATCTTCGATGAACTCCCGAAACTCGATTCCTTGCGGCCAGGACAAAGGATCCATAGCTCTCCGGCTTCATTTCGACACTGATTCCTACCTTAAACGAGATGAATGTCAGTGACGACAATGGCCGACCTCTCGGTATAAGCGGTTTCACAACGGCTTCATCCACATTCAAACAGTCCTTGACCAGTTTTTCGATGTCTGTCTCAGAAACGTCAGGAGAAATTCTTGTGAGATAAACCCAGAATTTGTCAATGGGCCTATCCACACGAACTGATGGTACGTTGGCTGTTGATGGACCGGCTCCTCGGAGAATTTTGGTCGGTTGATCGGAAACTTCGGCTTCGTCATCACGGGTTCTCTTGGGAGTGTCAGAACGACCAAAAACGAAACGAGGAACAGGACCTAGTACCGCAGGAGACAGCTTGCTGAACCCTCCTTTAATCTCCTGTCTGATTTCGGCAATCAGGCTGTCTTTTATCTCGCTCTTTATCTCATCGATGACTCTTTGGTATGTGTCGTTGACTTCGATCGCAGCGGAATTCATGGAAGTCAACGCATTCTTGAAGCGAGCATTAGCCATAAGGTCACGGCAGCCTTTACACATCCAGAAAATACCAGCTTTTCCACTTATTTCCTTGTACAGCTCTTCCTTAATTTTTGCACAACTGAAGTGAAAAGCAGCTTTACAAAAACCGCTGCAAGCAACTTCCACAGCATCCATGTTGATTGCGCAACTGTGACAAATCGCTGACGTGCTCATGATTTTTTTTTTTTTTTCGATTGAAATTGCGTGGTCGACAGAAATTTCCTCAGTGTTACGTCTGTTTGCCTGTGGAGTAACGTTGCTTCACGAAGTGACAAACAGATGGCGCCACTAAAGCGATAACTGACAGTAGCACAGTGGAGTAACAATGGCAGAGTACACACACGCAATGCGAGGTTTGCAAACAACTATGGCTCACCTATACAGCGAACAAATCTGAGCTAGCGATGTCGGGATGTTGACGAAATGCGTTTCTCTGCTGCGATGCTTGTGTGCGATGAGTGTATTTACTTCCAGATGCTATATGTAAATTGCCGATGCTGTGGCAAAGCCGCTTGTGGGTAACTGATGAAATTGGCGGGGCGGTGGGTTGGTTTTCGGATTGCGGAGTGATAACAGCAGCAGAAACAGAATCGATTTATTGGCTCAGTTTCGCTGTTACAGTGCGTAATGTGCACGCAGTTTACAATGCGTAATGTGCATTAGCGGCTGCAGGCTGTACGTGATGACTGGATGAAAAGCATACGGGCGTTTGGCAGTACCGATTAACACGCACAACACAGAGTTGTAAACAAACAATGTGCAGGTGGAGAGTGGCGAGGTGGGACGTATGCAAATGGCAATGGACAATGGTGGCGGGTATTTTTGTCAACCACTCTCAAGCCAGCTCGGAATTCGTCAAATTCACTAATCCTACCTGATTGAATGTTGTGACAAACTCGTGTGGGTGATGCGGGCGGCAATGATGAGCGATTTGGTGCACAATAAATGAATTGCGGGTGGGCGGTTGCAGATGATTTACTGATGTATACGGACGACTCGATGAAAACACAGGCTCACGATATAGCAGAGTTGCCAAATTTTACTGAGTACAATAAAGAAATAAGAAAATCTAAACGAAGATCCTGGGTTCTAACGTGTGAAAACATAAGCAATAGTCCAGAAGTCGCAAGACTTCAGAGGGCTCTTGCAAAGGATCATACGATTGAACTTGGGAATCTGAAAAATGAGAATGGAGTTTTTACAAAAACTCCTAGTGAAACGTTAAAGCTGATTATGGAAACACATTTTCCTGGATCAGTTTTGTGTGTAGATCCAATCAGAGATGGATCACTTGAAGGTGAAAAAAGTTCTACAAGGACATCTCAATTGTCTGTTAGAGCGAAAATTGCTGCAAACGACTTAGCTGACAAAATCTTTAAGAAAGCCAGGGTAGAAAATGCGTTGAGATCTTTTCAGCCTTACAAATCTGCAGGAATGGACGGGATAGTTCCAGCATTACTTCAAAACGGCGAAGCAGTGTTGATCTCGCCATTAATTGAGATTTTTAAGGCAAGTTTAAGACTCAACCATATTCCAACCTCATGGACACAAGTAAAAGTTATCTTCATACCTAAAGTAGGAAAGCGAGACAAGGCGAATCCTAAATCATACAAACCCATTAGTCTTTCATCAGTCCAATTAAAGGCCATGGAAAAAGTTTTGAATGATTATATCAATTCAAATTACATGAACAAGCATCCACTATCCGAGTTCCAGTTTGCTTACCAGTCTGGTAAGTCAACAGTTACGGCACTGCATAGTGTGGTTTCAAAAGTTGAAAAAGCTCTATCGGTAAAAGAAATAGCACTTTGTTCTTTCTTAGATATTGAAGGAGCTTTCGACAACGCTTCCTATTCATCTATGGCTCGTGCCATGAAGAAAAGGAACTTTGACATAAACATAATTAACTGGGTTCATACCATGCTTGCAAAAAGAGAAATCACTTCAGAGCTGGGAAGTTCGTCTATTACAATACGGGCAACGAAAGGTTGTCCCCAAGGAGGAGTCCTCTCACCACTTATGTGGTCCTTAGTTGTAGACGAGCTTCTAAGAAGCTTAGATGAAAAAGGTTTCGAGGTTGTAGGTTTTGCAGACGATATAGTCATTATAGTGAGGGGAAAATTTGACAACATCATTTCAGAAAGAATGCAATGGGCCTTAAAATTCACCCAGTCTTGGTGTATCAAGGTATACTGGCTACTGCACAAAAAAAGCTTTCAAAACTTCAACGGCTAGTATCCATTGCTATAACGGGAGCGATGCGCAGCACTCCATCAAATGCGTTGAATGCAATTCTAAATCTGCTGCCTTTGCACGAATATGTGCAACTAGAAGCGGAAAAGAGTATGCTTAGACTTAAACGGTTGAAAACTTTCATGTCTGGTGACTTAGTCGGTCACCTGAGCATTTCACAAAGTTTTCAAATTGGGCCAATGATGTATATGAATGGAGACTGGATGAAACCTGTGGAAAACCATGACATTCCTTCCAACATATGTGAAACGTCACGTGTAGATTGGGAGGCCGGATGTCCCACTGTTCGTCATGGCTCCATAAAATTCTTCACAGATGGCTCAAAAGTTGGAACAAAAACGGGAGTAGGAATCTTCGGCCCTGGGGTAGAAATCTCAGTGGCGATGGGAAACTATCCAACGGTTTTCCAAGCGGAGATCTTTGCTATAATAAAATGTGTTAACGTTTGTCTGAAGAGAAAATATAGATATGCAAATATTTGTATTTTTACAGACAGCCAAGCGGCACTCAAAGCATTAAGAAATTATAAATGTACATCCAAACTTGTCTGGGAATGCATTCTTTCATTGCGAAAGGTGTGCCAAGAGAACTCGGTAAATTTATTCTGGGTTCCGGGACACTGTGGCATTGAAGGCAATGAAAGGGCAGACGACCTTGCTAAACAAGGTTCAAATGCACAGTTTATTGGCCCAGAACCATTCTGCGGTATATCATACTGTGCCATAAAAATGGAATTAAAATCTTGGGAAGAGCAAAGGGTGATGACCAATTGGTTGGTCACCACAAAGTGTTCTCAAGCAAAAAAGTTTATAATTCCAAATGTTACAATTAGTAAAAAGCTTCTGGAGCTCAATAAGAGAGTTCTTTGTACCTATACTGGCCTAGTAACCGGACATTGCCCGAGTAGATATCATTTGAAAAACATTGGCCAGGTTCAGAATGATATCTGTCGTTTCTGTAACATGGAACGTGAAACCTCGGAACATCTGCTTTGCAGTTGTGATGCTGTGTACAAGAGCAGACTTAAATTTCTATACAGTGGCTATATGCAACCTAAAGAAATTTGGACTGCAAATCCTGGTAAGGTGGTGGGTTTTATAAACTCAATTTTGCCTGACTGGGAGACGCGTCTTAGGCTGGTCACTTGACAAATGGTGATCTAGCTTTAAGATGCGAATTAGTATAGTATCAATATCACAAAAGTTCAACTCAGTGGACGCAGTGATTCTACGTCCCAACAAAAAAAAAATGGTGCAAATTTATGAAACTAAATTGAGTGTATGCTTTAGTATTGCCAGTACTGTACATCTTCTTTCTAGCTATTTGTTTAGAGCGAATCTCAGTGACCTTTAACTGGTATTTGATTTCTTTATGTCCTTATCCTACAACAGAAAAGCCATTGTTCAGAAACCAAATTTGTAAACTTTAACAACAAACTCGCAACGATACGTTGCAAACCCACCCGAATACGGATATTGGAGTGTAATATATTTGCATCACCGAATTTAAAAACAATGTTCAAGTCACCATAATTTACTGAATTCCAACTGTCCCTCAAGCATAACGGATATTTTAGTATAAAGTAAAAGAAGCCTCGCCCGTGCAGAGCAAAAGAGAGCGTTGAGAAGGAAACTTTTCCCATTTCCGCGTCCACCTCCGATTATTTCATTTTTATGCATTCAGCAGCATGTAGGGTTGACGCTTATTTCCATCCTATCACACACAATACCTCTACATTTGAAAAGATTTGTTTTAGAAAAATGATAGTGCTATATGTTACATTCTGATGATTGATTGTAATTTTTATACCAATTAAGTTACCCGAGTAAATTCAATCTAAATGCATTTAAAATGCATTAAAACTAATATGAATAACTCTTATTTACTTTCTCTTGAAGGGCTTCTATGCCTTAACAATAAAATAAATATTAGTGTCATATTTCACCGAATTGGCTAGTCTGACCAAGTATCGATACACCCTACTACGGTACAGAGTATAATGCTATGAAGCATATCATACAACAGTATAGATAGAGAGAGGGAAAAGACCTGTGACCATTTTTTTCCGACCTCTGTTGTTACCTCGAAGAACCAACTAAGCATGCCAGGGTCCATCAAGTGAGAAACACATCAGGTGAGGATCCCAGCTTATTGTAATTTAATTAGGCTGCCATTTAAAAGTTTCTTTTCTTTTTTTTTTTTGTCAACGCTAACCATTTCTGTCGCAATGGTTCGTTAGGATGACTTTTACGCACATTTACAATATTTCTGCAGGAATGAAATTAATTTCCCCTTCAGTTATGAACGTTGAAAATTTTCTCAATGCTGATAGTATTCCCAACTGAATTGCAGAAAATACGGTGCGCTTTGAAGCAGCGTGAAGAAGAAAAACAGTTTATACAGTGAAGAAAAAAAACAGTTTAAATCTTCCTGTGGCCGGAAACCCCAGAAAACTGGACCGTTGTTTTAATGATTTTAAACCAAAAAACTAATGAACTTGCATAAAGGATCATGAATTTTTTTTTCATGGGCATGGGCAAAAATCGCCAGGACCCAGTCAACAACTGTGCTCAATAAGTTCTAGCTTCTAATTATATACCATGAAAATTAAAGAATTGCCAAATACTATCCATTCAATGCGTTCCCTGACCTGAAACAGTCCTTCATGATTCGCTTCTGTAGATTACCGTTGTTTGGTTGTAATTCAAGTTTGATTGCTTGGGAATCTCAGGCGATATACATAAATCTACAGAGGGTTTCCTTCTCCTTGGGTCCTTTTTAAGTTCAGTCGATAAAGGTGTGCTACTAAGGAACACCATGCTGGAGATGGCTGAGCTCAACTCTTGGTACGGTCTTAAAAAAATAAAAATATAGACATTTCTAAAATTTTTCAACAGTTTGGGCATAAGTATATGATAAGGCATGAAACGAAAAGTAGTTTCAAACATTTATAACGCTCTCACACAAGCTCTCAGATACAAGCACGCCCAACGTCAATTGACGTTTCATTTGGTTTATTGACATGTCAAGTTTCAGTTTCCGGTGCACACTTTATAGCGTTGTTGCAGCGAAGATGACGTGAATTCAAATTGGAAAATAAATCTTGAAAATCGCCAACTTAATATTCTATAAACAGAAAGAAACTGACAGAAAAAGATCGCGGAAGCTCTATAATAAAATTTTGGAGACTTTTTTTCTCTGATAACGACACGCAGTGTTTAGAGTTGCATTTCGAATAGTGATATTATTGGTTTTATAGCAGAAGAACAAATAAAATCTACAAGAAAAAGATAGACTAAAAGATAATCTACAGTGAAGTGGCGTCACCCCATTGGTCTATATTGGCCCTCTGACACAGGCCCTCAAAGCAGGCTCGCTTGGTAGCCTTTATCTCCCTCTTTAGCACGGCCTTCACGGCGACTAGCACCCATCTACGGTCGATTCTTTCGGCGTCGTACCGCGCTCTTTGCATCCTCATTTGTATGAGGAGTATGAAAAGTTCTTCGCAGGTCGGCAATCGACTCCGTCCACTAATACACCGGCGATCTTCCATTCCTAGGTTTGATTTCCCTAGGCATCAACGCGTCGCACGCTCGTGTAAGTGACATAATGAGTCGATCACCGCAAGGATTCTGGGATTCGCGTAAGATTCGGTTTCTCTCCAGCGCCTCTTTAAATGTATCTACGTCAAAGAAGAACGTCCTCCATTTGCGGGGAATGGAGTGGATGCTCCTACTTCCACAAGCTGCCTTGTATTGTGAACGATATAATAACGAGCAGCTAATTGATCGCTATGGGTGTAGCCATCATCTACCCTCCAATTGTTGAGCAAGCCAGGACTGCTGAAATTTATATCAATTATCGATTCCGGTCCGTTTCTATTGTAGGTATTCTTGGTACCTACGTTGGCTAGGTCAATATTGAGCCTAGCCAAGGCCTTTAGAAAAATCTGGTCCCTGTTGCTGGTAAGGCAAATCCTCCACTCGAGCGCCCAAGCGCTGAAATCCCCCGCTATTACCAACAGGTTTAGACCAATTCGCTCAGTTGTCATACGATTGAGCATAGTAGAAAGCTGTTTAATCGACCATCTTAGCGGTGCGTAGCAGCTGCAGAAGAACACATATTTAACTTTTACAACCACGAAGCCATAATTTGTTGTAGACACACCCTCCAGAACCGAGTACTTGCCCGTCGTCCAGAATGTAGCAATTTTGTACCCGTATGGGTCAGATATTATGGCGTTATCTTATGCCTACCCTTAGTGGCCGGGCACTTGCCCCCCATGACGTGCATATCATCTGGTGTTCCAGCACACATCAAGCATTTGCGGGGTCCTTTGCAGTCTCACGCCTTGTGGCTTATGTTGCCACACCTTCTGCACAAGTTACTTCTATCTGACCTTTGCACACCTAGGACATATGGCTGCTCTCTAGGCATCTGAAGCATGCCTTCGGCGGCTGGTGCATGCATAGTGGGCACATCCCACCTTCACCTTTGCCACTTTCAACTCCGAGTCCGCGTCAACCTCATTGTTGCCACCTTAGTTCAAAGGGAACCCTTCCGCAGCCTTTAGCTGCGGCGGCGACCTCGATCTTGCACTGCTGCTTCAGTGCAGTAGAGATCTCGTCTACCTGTGATCTCATCCAGGGTTTTACACTGAATCGTCACCTGCGAGACGAGGGCGCGTACCTCCACACCCTCACCTAAGGCCTGCCTTACCAGATCTCTGGTAGCCGGACGGGTACGGCGTATACCCCGCACATCGCCTTCAAGACCTCGGAGTACTTCGACGCCTCAGTCTTGACGATGAAGGCCTCTCCGCGGTTTCACTGGAGGGCCACCTGTCGCTTTTCCATTTCTTTCTTAATTTAATACCTTGTTCCGGACCTTGTTCAAGTGGCTATCCCTGCAACGTTTGGGGTCATCGCTCGACCCCCTGTTAGCACTAGCGTCTGCTTCTGTGCTGACTATTGTTGTTCTCGTGGAGGCCCTGCCACTCGGGCTTCCTTCGGCGCTTGAGACAACTCTCGAGCTGGACGTCGCCTTTGACGCTTGGCTTGGCACGGGGCCTCTCTCTTTGCGACCAGCTGGAGCTGGTCGCAAGGATGAACCCTCTGACCCCGCCGCCACGTTCGCGGAGGTTCGCTTCCCTATGGGAGGTATTACCCTCCATTCTGTCGGGTCCCATCTAGCCGCTATCCAAGCCCACGTGGAATAATCGCTATAGTGACTCAATATGCTGTAAGTCATTAGTGGCATGAGGCACGGAGGGCATCCATAATCACTTATAAACGTTTACCAAGCACTCATTTGAAGTCTGTTGGAATATGGGTGTACAATCAATAAAAACGTTACCAAAACTAATAAACACAAACTAATGATATCCAATAACCAGTACCTTCGAAGGATGAACCAACAGAATGTACCAAAACTACATTGATCACGTTAGCAGGACAAAAACCGTTACAAAATCGACAAGAATATCTTACCGGAAAGGTGATTAGTAGATGTTTGACCAGCAACAATGTAATTACGAGACAGTTAAGACGATTGGATAATGAATTCCTGGGCACGCAAAACTTTCTGGAAACGAGCTGGCCGCCTTTTCAGCAAAGTGTGGAACCAGCAGTACCGCTAGCATCAAAAACAACCAAATATTCGAAAGGGATGTCTACCTATTGCTCAAACAACACATCTACGTATTAATACAGAACATGTGCAGAGGAAAAAGGGAGAACATATTATTAGTTGCATCAAGAGCTGAGAGTTAAACCATGGCATTATGGAAGAAGCTTCAACAACGAAGAATCCAGACTACTGAACATACTGATGGCGGGACATGATATGTTCCCCCATACTGGATGGTGAGAATGAAAGTGGAGGAAGAAAGTGACTGTGAAATTTGTGGCGTTGAAATTACCGCGGAACATATCATTCTGCATTTTGTTAAGTACAGATATAAACGGGTGAAATATTCGCTTAATTGCCGTTTTTGAACTTTGATCGAACTATTTAAAAGAAAAGATCAACATATATGCAAATTAAAACTGTAAAGTAGTGTAACGAGAAGAAAAAATATGATACATAAGGGCATATAGTCTCAGTCACTGCTTTGCGAGGCGAGGCAAACCAGAAAGAAGAAGAAAAATTTGGAGAACGACGATCAGTGCATATTAATGGATGACAAAACTTATGTTAAGGAAGATTCAAAAACTTTTCCTGGACCGTAATATTCCACGAAGGTCATTGGCAATGATGTATCTGACTTGGAGAAGTTCGATCAGGTTGGGAAGTTCGGACAAAAGGTGCTTGTTTGGCCCATAACATGAGTCCAGTTTTTTCCAGCCATAATGTCTTAACTGCATCTCTCTGCTATACAATGAATATATTGTTCTAACAGGCGCTTTAAGCACAGAGAACAGACATTGGTTTCCATATACCTTTTCTCGAAAAACGTGTGTAAAAGTAAATATGGGCAGCCAAGTAAATATGGCCAAGAAGCAAGTGCAGAGAAAAACCAACAAAACTTTTCAGGTTACGAGCTAGCTTCTCTATTGATAAACATTTACATGACAGTTTTCGCACAACTGCAGCGCCGCCTGCCAGGAGCATAACGACATACATTTGAAATGTCGGTTTAAAGTTTTACACAAGTAGCAGACCGAAGATGAACGTCTGCTTTTTGTGCTTTAAGTGCCAAGCTAAAGCATAGCGAAACCAATTTTAAGAAATTAGATTGTAAATAAAGGGGGAGGTCATATTCCAACAAACATTGAAATGAATTCTTACGCCCAAAAACACCCGAGTCTATTTTGCGCGATAGCTCTCGAAAAATTTCAACCATGTCCTCGACTCTGTTCACATGTGCATATTCCAGCCACGTTTGTCATACGAGAAACTCACTGGAGTACATTAACTTTTTCCTTCAATTTTGATTTATCCACTAACCACCAGTAGGTACGAAACTAAAATCACACTTTTCAGTTAGGATGGCTGTCACATTTCATCTAGCGCTGTTTTATAATCAGTATGCCAGATTGTAATGGTAAACAGCTTGTTAGCTCTATCGCTTTCGAGTTTCCTCTGCAAAGGTGGAAATTTAATTAACCCTGTGAGTTGTGCTAACCACAATCCGTCGCTTGCACGGCTCGCAAGAGAAAGTTAAATCGGATTCAATTTAATTATAGTTGTACTGAAATGCATACATTAGACAGCTAGCCTCAGTTCGGAGTTTTATGAAAGTTAGGAAACGACGAATATTAGGTTTTTGCTGAGTATCTATTTCATAGATTATCAAATCTATAGTATTTTGACAGAAGTATGTTTGATATATAAGTCACTTGTCAGAATGTTAGATTACCAACAAGATCTTTAGATTTGTTTATTAAATTGGTTACACTTCGTAAAAGAAATACTCATGGTAATTAACAAAAATTATACAAATCCTTATTTATTTGAACGTTTTTATTAACTAATTCTTTAGTTACTCCGAATGACATAATAAATTCCTCTTGAATTTTCCTGGGAGTTGAGCAAAAGAAATGACCGCTCGATTAGAATGTCAATATAAAGTAACTTGCTCTGCATGCGGGGTAGGCCAAGGCAGGAACGGATCCGCCACCTTGACGGGCTGTGGCGATGTATGGCAAAGTGTATGCGTTTGCTTCGACATACTGTCTTGAAAACATTTCATGGTTAGCCCAAAGAGCATAAGAAACCATTGTCTGGCGATGATAAACAGCTGCTAACAAACGACGCGGTTGCAATTAAAAATGGCTTCGAAAACAAATGTTTAATTGATAATTAATAATGATTGAAATAAAAATCGGGTTAATTATAGTAACATACAATGAATAAAAATATTGACACAAACAAAATGTACAATTATGCTAAACATAATGAGTTTGAAGGTGTGGTTACCATGACAACGCAATTGTTTATACTGTTTGAATAATGAAATATAGTAAAACCATTGATATTTGTTTTGAGCATAACTTCCCAGCAGACGGTTGTGGACGGACAAACAAAACACCACTTGAAAGCTCATTTAATGTTCTATCAGATACAGCCAAGTTTATCTGCTCCTACTTGCTGCTAAGTGTGGTACAGCCTTCGAAAATACGACGAAAAAAAACGGAAAAATGTTCAATAACTCATCCTACTGAAATAATGCAGGTATAGTATATTCTAGAAAGTTTTGTATTTAGATATTGCAAATAACTTTGTAGAACATTATATTGTCCTTAAAATTAAAAACAAAATGTTTCAGTGAAAAATGTGTTTTTGGAGGTTAGTTCTTATAAAACGCTTTCTATCTCCAATTGAGTGAAACATACAATTTTCATGTCTTTAGTAAAGTTGTTTGTATTGACTTTTTCTACAATTTTGCTCAAGACATCATTTCTCTATCTCAAAATCCTAAAAAAGCTGAATTTTTATCTCACTTTTAGGGGGATTGATGACAAAAGTTATACCGCCAAGATATGAAGCTTGTCATATCTAGCAACTTTGCCAAAGACGCCATCGTTCTAGCTCCACTATTTAGGGAGCTATGATTTAAGAGCGTTAAAATCGACTTTTTGACCACTGTGCTATGGTTGCATGTTGATAAAAAGGATATTTCCAATTTTCAAACATTATAATTGATTACGTGCTACTTCCAACAACAAAAACATGATTAGTTAAATGTACTTACTAAAGCAGTTGATAAATTCAGGTTTGTCCAGAAAATCTACTATTGGTTATTTAGTAGCTAGCTCAACCACCAGCGGAAGATTATCGTAGTAGGTACTACTGTCCTAGATGATTTTGTAGTTGTTGATGGCAATATTTATGGACGAATGAGGTGCAGAAACCTCGCAAGGTGCTCTCTCATGCGTTACATTAAGTTCGAGTAGAAAAATGTAAGAACCATGAGGTTCTTCTGATGGCATCAGCTCACGGAAGTTAATGTGGGGGCGAACAGACTCTCGTTAAAAATAACGAAAAATTCGTTCTTCACGAGTGAGCTAGTTGACCTCACCTTCAATTTTAGCTGTAGTATGAGCACCTATAAAGTTGTATAGGCCTGTTCATAAACCACGTAGCCTCATTTTTTTTAAATCTCAGAACCCCCTTCTCCCTTGTAGTTTTTTCTCCATACATTTTTTTTTAAATTTTGTATTGTGCGGAGACACTTCAGTGATCTCATCAGGGTTTTTACACTGGATCGTCACCTGTGAGGCGAGGGCTCGTACCTCCAAACCCTCACCTACGGCCTGTTTTGCCAGGTCTTGGGTCTAAACTGGGCCCTTTAGTTCCCAGGTACGTCGTATACTCCGCTAATCGGTGCCAAGACCCACCAATTTGGCATCTCTGCGAATCGCTTGTAAGACTTCCCAGTACTTTGACGCCTCGGTCTTGACGATAAGGGCATCACCGTGGTTTCGCTCGTGGGCTACCTGTCCCTTGTCTTTTTCTTTTTTCATTCTACCTCTACCCTTTTTACGAACCTTAATCCAGTGGCTCTCCCTGTCTTCCTCTCCTTGCATGCAGCCAGCACTGTCATGCGTAGTCTAAAGAGGCTAAGTTTAAGCTCCTTAGCAATGTTGTTGCACGTTGCCGTAAAGTCAATAATGGCATCCAACTGCTCGGATACTTTCGCTATTTTAGGAAGCGTTTCCCGCATCCTTTCTATGGCCCAGATGAGTTCCGGTCTACCCATGGCCATGCTAGCTAGGCGGCACCTGCTTCAGATGCCGTCGTACATTCGCAAGATTCGGACATGCCACCGATCCCCACCTTCCTATGTGTTGGGGACCTCACTGGGCCACCTCTAACGAGCGGATTCGGTTTCTCCTGGGGTTTTGTCCTTCTTGAAGTATTACCCTCCATTCTGTTGGGCCCCTCTCCAGCTGCTATCCAAACCCACGTGAAATTGTCGCTATAGGGATCCCATGGATGTCTATGCAAGCATAAAGGTGAGCAAGGAGGCCATGCGAGGGTTGACATGGCCCTTGGCCCTTCATGGGGAACCGTGATCAGAACCTCATCAGCGTAACTCAGGTATAGGGACATCTAAGCCTACTCCCGCCCGACTGACAAGGTTTTAAAGGAGACAAACTGTACCGCTGGAATCTCGCCATTTTCTGCTCGATGTCACCCGGCAGTATTGAAGGAGACGACACAGGAGTTAGCCCGAATGCAGCAGTACCACTCGTTTTCCATTTTGCAGCCAGTTATCATAATTAGGGTTTTACTGGCATCCATCCCGAAACATCATTCTGGCGGTCCCACCGTAGTTCGTTTAGCCGTTAAGGGGAGCTTAACGTTTCCAAGGTGCATTGGGGGGGAAGTGAACTACACCGACACCATTTGAAACGTACTTGGAACAATGCACATGTAGTTCACACACACTGGCAGGCTCCGTCATGAGAGTGGTATTCGAATAGAGGGAAATCGACACAATTCTAAGTCAGTGGCACGCATCCGCTTCTTCTTATGCTTTATGCGATGCGTGTGCATCAATGAAAAAAAAAACACTGGAAACTGTACTCCTTGTCACGGGAGTTTTGAAAATCTTACCAGCCCATGTCAAAACAATGGCAGACGCTCCGAAAGCAAACATCACATGCTTGCTCCACTTAAAATAAATTGCGAAAACCGGAGCGGGCGACCTCCTTCGATTTGAGGTGAAGATAAAAAGTTGTTTTATCCCCAATATGAGAGATGAGTAGATAAGTCTTTGTCCTGACACATAGATGGCACTACTAAAATTAATTCCATATGATTTTCAGTTAGTATTAACCTTCAAAATATACGTGTATAAATTTGACAGTTGTCGGGCCATTTATTTGAGAGATGTAATGTTTTTAACGAAGCAACTTTTGTTATTGTGAGAAACATTGGATATTTAGAAACGGATTTCGTTTCTTGATTTATCACTGCCTTTGGATTGGTAATTGGTAAGTTTATTTAATTCGATAATCCTGTTAGTAAGGAGTTTGCGTCAGCACAATAAATATAAAATATTGGTTTCGTGAAATTAAACGTGCTCGTACAGACACAGACGATGCGCAACGCAATGGACGCCCAAAAAAAGTGGTTACGTCAGAAAAAAAAAACCTCAAAAAAAAACACAAAAGACGCAACAAGGATATGACGTCCGTATTTTAGGATGCACATGGAATACATGGAATTCATCGACTATCTTGAACATGGAAAACACATCAACAGCGACTATTATATAACGTTTGAAATGCAAGATCACGGAAAAATTACTACATTTGAAAAAGAAGAAAGTGCTGTTTCACCAAGACAATGCACCGTGTCACAAATCAATGAAATCGATGACCGAAATCGCAGAGGCCTATTTTGAGGCTAAAGACAAATCGTACTACAAATATGGTATCGAAAAGTTGGAATATCGCTATAATTGAATATCATAATCAAATAATTTATAAATTAATAAAATTGAATTTTGCCAAAAAATTGTTTTCTTAGTTACGTCAAAAAGTTATCTACCCAGCTGATACACTCGTTTTGGATGCTCTAATATATCTTGATCTTGATTCTCTGTTAGCAAGTTATCGATCATCTAGAATCATATGTTTTTCAGTCACCCGGCCACTAGCTGCTGATACTGCTTGAGAAGTGTAAATCCAGGATTGCGTCGCATAAAACTAAACATCCAATTGATATATTTTCACCTGCCCGATTAGTCCGAAACGGTGTGATCCGAGGGATCGATGAGACTTACTTTGAACATCAGAGCATGCAGGGAAACAGGAAACCATGATTTTGCATACCATTCTACCAGTCAACAACTGTTTGCTCCTATACTATCGACAACACAGATTATATTTATTTTTCCAACGTCCACTTATCGGTGGAAATCTGAATCCCAAAATGTTGACACAGTGTTTATGCAATGTTTTACAGTGTTTGCGTACACTGTGTCTCACAATAGGTGTCACCTTTTTCAGTCATACCAGATGGTTCGATACATAAACTAAAGCGTCCGGTTATTGAATTCGGTAGAGGAAACGGAATTTTGATTACTGTCAACAGATGATATAAATAATGCACTTGAGCAAAAGTGACAACCATATCAGTGGAGCTTTCGTATAAATATAGATTTCGATAAATAGATAAATAAAATTATTTCGATGAATTCTTCTAAGCTTTTTAAACAGTATCAATAAGAAGGTTCATAATCATGTAACCAAAAAGTTTTATCTAGTTACAAACTTCTACACAAGGAATACCAAATATAATAAAATGTAAAAATGATGCTGAAACAACAATTGAAAAAGATTATTGTGATTGAACCCCAGTTTTAAGAGCATTTTAATCATAAATTTAACCCCATCATTTGGTTGAAAGAGATTTCTCGCTTGTGAGTAATCACGTAAAGACAATAATTTTCTGTTGAAAAATGAATTTATTAAGCAAGATACATATTATATAATACTAAAAATATTCTTCATCGACATCGATTAATTTATTTTTTGATCAAATTTTCTCCGTATTACAACTCCACAGCGCCGATGGTGAATACGTGGTGACTACATTGACCAAAGCAATCCTCCATTACACCGGAAAGGTCATTTGGACACCGCCGGCGATTTTCAAATCATCGTGCGAGATCGACGTGCGCTACTTCCCATTCGATCAGCAGACGTGCTTCATGAAATTTGGATCCTGGACGTATGATGGAAATCAGGTTAGTTAAGACTTTGATTGTTTTGTAGCAGGACGTGGAAGGTAAGATTACAGAAAAAAACTACATTTTTCAAGGATTAAGATTCATCTATATAAACCAGCAGCCGTATCTAAAGCAAGTTTTTGACTTAAATATGAAATTTTATTTGTTATTCCACTTTTTCTGTGGCATATGCTAGCTCACGCAGCTTCACTTTCCGGTCAGACAACACCATTTCATGATCTTTTTTGAAATTGTCCGTAGTAACCGCATCGGAGGCAGAGCTTAAAAATATCATATTCAATTCTCAAATTGCACCCTAACTGAGTCAAAATATTAGTCATCACGCACTGATCCTAGCTGAACATGAAGTAAACACAAATTTGCCTTCATGAATCTCTCTTGTGCAAGATGAGTCAATTGTTTTGTGTTGCTTTTACTTTGATCATTCATTCTGTTCGAGAAAGCAGTGAATGTATGTAAGTTCAAAAAACTCATTCAATTTCAACGTTCTACCGTGAAGACGGAAGAACAGTCATTCATTTGGAGAATCAATGAAGTGGAAAAACCCAAAACTTCTCGAATCGATCCTGCAAATGCCTTTTCTCGAACAAATGCCCCACAAACTCTGTAGCGATTTCAGCCATTTGGCTTTTGGCTTCCTTTGCCTTCAGCCATGTTCAGGAATACTTGAAATCCTCACGAACGGGAAAATGAATGATTGGTTGCCAGAATATTCAGTCAAGCAACCAAAATCTCTAGAGGCTTGAATAGCCGTGTGCTTTGCTGTGGTGTGAATGAGTTGTGTGGACTACGCTACGGACTTGATCGGCAGTTGAATTGCGGCCGCCACGAAACTCTTGAAATCAATATTTAATGGTGTAATCTGTCGGAGCATTTGCCCCACGACACTTATTAAACTTTTCTTCTGTTTCCTTCGCCGTTTTGCCTCTCAAAAAATTATGTTTTATAAGATATCGAAAATCATTTTTATCCACATTCAACATGATGCCAAACACGTCAACAACAATCAGCTGTCAGAACAAAACTAAGGGCAGGATCGCACTGAAGTTTTGCGTGTATGCCTAAATATGAACAGAATACAAGGTACTTTAACCTTTTTTGCAGTAGCAGCGCCTTTTGACGGTCAAGGAGGTTACTTTTCACCCCACCTAGTATCTATCATATGTTAGAACTAAAATCGATAGCCAATACTCACGTCGAAAAAGTTCCAAGTTAAACTTCAGATCGTCTTCCATTTAGGCATTATTTTAGCTTGTTCATGTTTGTCTTGTATTTTTTTTCACAAATATTGCACATCAATGAATACCTTATGAAGGCATTGAAAAATTATGATTTTTCATAATTAACATCATAAGATCTGCATGGAGTTCATACTTACCTTCCGAATCCTAGATTTTCTAAATTATACACTCAAAAAAATCGACACGTCACATCCACGTGAAATGCACGTAATTGTCGTCACTGCCAAAACCAGTAATAAACACGTAGAATTCACGTAAGAGCTACGTGATTGCCAAGTAAATCCACATTCTACGTGAAAATCACATAATTGTTACGTGATTTTTCACGTACAATTCACTGTCACATAATGTTCACCTGATTCTACTGAAGAAGATTTGGTTACGTGTTCAGGTGAAAGTTACGTGAATTTTCACGTGGAAATAACGTGACGATTTTTTTTAGTGTAGTAATTTCATAAGGAAAAACTAAAGACATTCGATAGTCTAGTTGCCTGAGTGTGCTATACATACCAGGCCTACTGCGATGTTCCTTTCAAGTCAAGCACTGTGAAGAAAGCTGTCTCAGGCGAATTCGGCCTACTTGTCAAAAGTGATCAAGTGAGTTTTGATTTAAAATTTTGCTATTTTTCCATTTACAATCGTTCTACCATGTATGATGTATGAGGCTACCACCCGTTGTAACACCAAATCTAAGTCCGACAGCAATGGGCTCTCATATAAATAATCTCCTTCCAACAACAGGATTAAACAATTGGTCATAAGAGCGAGCTATCTAACATGAGGTTGCCTCAATGGGCGGGCAAGAACCCGCCCTCCATTCACAAACTGTTGACAATGGAGAATTGGCATTCCCACTCTCCTAGTAAAGGAAGTAAAGGCTCCACCAAACTGCAGCGTTTTTTTTTGCCGCCGCGGCAGCGAAATCGCGGCGGAAAAATCGTCGCAGTGAGATTACATGGCGGCTTATGGGAGCGCACAAACCAACGCGATTAAAAAACGCATCGCGTCGGTTTGTGCGCTCCCATAAGCCGCCATGTAATCTCACCGCTACCGATTTTTTCGCATTTTCTAATCTAATCTCACACTAACGCAGCCAATTCTTGAAAGCATCCTGGAAAATGATGTTTTCTTGAATACATCATTTTTCTTGTCATCGGCCAGGCCAACTGCGTAGTATGTGCCGCAGAGAGGATTCCAAGAAATAGAGCGATTCCAGAAAGATCTAAAATCGCTTTACTACTCTGAATCAAGGGAAGGAAGAAAGCGTGGACCTCCCGTACCAAACGCTTCCATGTTGAGTTATACAGTGTGATAATTTGTACCTTATCGTTCGGAGCATAGATGCTAGAAAGATTAGTTTATGCTCCTTTTGCCTGTGGGTGAACTTTTGGCATTTGAACCAAAAGCGTGGCAATAATTGCCAAGGTTATAGCGCCTTATCTCGCTCCATGGGGGGTAAGTGGACTATAACTTACGATGATGGATAAATGCGAAGCTGAAAATAGCATAAACAATATTGTGAAGGGATGTTATAATATAAAATGAGAATAACATGTGTACTATCTGCATGTCTTCTGATTCCATGGATGATCCAAAATTATATACCGTATAAAGAAATAAAGAATACGTAAATTTTTCGTGGTAGGGTAAGACTTCAGCATGCTATCTTACCGCGCTGCCTACATTGCGTTGGTGGGACTGCCTCCTAAGGTATAGCTGACGAGATACAGCGTTTCTTACTCAGCCGCTGGTGGACAGACGCTCGGCACGCACCTCCTCAATCTAGCTGAAGTCAGAAGGACAACAGTGCCCAGGCTGCACTACCAGCTAAGTACGCAACCCTTAGCTGGCGGTCTTTGTCATCTGCCGACCCGTGGAAGCATGAGGTAGGAACTTGTGAGGACCAGAGCTATGTTGCGGGGACGCACGCTCTATCACAGTTGTCGACTCACCATTTTGCAGCCCGCTACCGATTTTTTCGCATTTTCCGGCAAAAAAAACGCTGCAGTTTGGTGGAGCCTTAATGCACAGTGCTCTACGCTGTGCTTTACTCTGGTGCTTTGGCTAATGCATTGGTAAATAGTGGCAACATGAAAATGTTTGATGCTAGTAATCCTTATTCACAAACTAGTCGGGCTTGCCGCCTTGTCTGTTTTTTGCACTTGTGTTTGCACGGACACGACAAGGGAGAGCGCACTCGTTAACGCCCAAAGAGACGAGAGCAAATTCAAAATGAGATGTGCGGCTTTGAGCACACGACAAAACAAGGGTGCACGGGAGTACAGACTGCACTTTCACGTCTCTTTGAAATTTAATGTGCTGTCTCGTAGCAGAGCGTACTGCACTCAAAGAGATTTGAGAAGCACCTTATCCCTGCTCTCCACTCTCCTTGAGTATGAGCATGGGACTCCAACCTCACACTCCTCAACTAATACACTGCATCACTTCATGCACACATCGAATTTTTCGAATCAAAGTTGTGGGTTGCATTTTTGCCCAAAGCTAATGTTGCATTTTTTCTCCAAATAACGATCCATAGTGAAAAAGGAAACAGAATCATGTGAAATCGCAATACAATAATGCTTTTTATTTTGGGTGAAGATGGTGGATTAAAATCTAAACGAGCTGACTCTCCTCGCTAAGTCATCCAATAAGAAGAAGAAGAAGAAGAAGAGCGTGAATATGACGACGTATGAATTTTGAAACTTTTCAATTGACTGTCACTTTTTCTTCCCGAATTTCTCGACAGCTGCGGGACCCGATTATTAGATGGTGGATCGAGACGTGAAAGTTTTTTTTTGCTTGCGGTCAACATATGTTAGCTACTCTACTTTTGATTTGAAATTGTATAAGGACTGTTCATTAAAGAAAGTGGACACCTGTTTATCAATTGTTTAGGGTTAAAATTTAACGAAAAATTGTGAATTTTTGCTCAGTGTGTAAAAATATGTTTTACATACTTCGGTAACTCCGGAAATTCCGAACGTTGGGTCGATTCAGCTTATCAACTCACAGAATAAATTCTGCACACATGGCTTCCCGAAAGGTTGTCTTTTCGAGAAGTGGCAAAAAGCGTGGAGTGCACTAAATCTGCAGTGTTCAAGATTGTTAAGCAGTTTGAAGAAACGTGTTCTCCTCAAGATTTACCGAAATCTGAACTCAAAAAGGGGGCATCGAACCAGAATAAGAATACATTAATTGTTATGTTATGTATTCTCCGTGCGAGGAGTAACGATTATGATGTAGAAGAAGATGTTCGCTCATCACCATGAGGCACCAAGAGTGAACAACAATGTTTTTGGCTAGAATGAAAGATGTGAAGAGAAAGTGTTGAAAGTTCCGTCAGAGTGCGGCAGATAGGAAAATTAACAGATGTTTTTGAAAATTGAGCGAAAGTGCATGTATCCAATGGTACTCGAACCATGGACGTCAATCTTTGCCTAACATCCCACTGCGGGGTAGGTTGTAGCGACGGAACAAGTCCGCCACTTCAACAGGCCTTAACAGGACATTAATTATCCTTAATGTCAAAATGAAGAAAGACAATCAATAAAACCCGGTTAAAAAACAAACCTTTAAATTTAACTGTACAAATTTTTCATAATTTTCGGTAAAAATAAGACAACTCGCTTTACCAATCGTTAAGCAAAATTTACAGAACATTTCGGTCAATTTAGACCGCTCAGAAGCGACGTTAAATTTACTGAACTTAAAAACTACTGAATCGATTACCGAATGTTGAGCTGTTTCATATTCGGTAAAAATTACAGTATACTGTAAAAAAAACCTCCAGTGTGTACATCAAATGACAGGAAGAAACATGGAATAAATAGTGATTTCAGATAATATCATTGTAAAACAAATTTAATTTAATATTTAACACACATGTACACGTAAATAATTCTAAAATATACAGAGGCTAAATTTAACGAACTCCTTCAGCAGTAAACAAACTTGTGGTTTACTTGAAGATGTTTTTAAAATCAACAAAATCAGAGTAATTAATTCGTAGCCAATCATGACTCATGCTATAAATAATAAGCCAGTGGAGGTAATGCTCCTATGATTAATTTGCTTAATAATCCGGAAAATGTAGAACTCTTAGACCTATTGCATACCAACTGATGAAAATAACAACCCTTGAATAAGCCGTTTCCTACCCTGTGCGAGTACCCAACGGATAGTAAACATTAAATGGTGTATGAATCAGTAGTTTTACTAAAACTAATGCAAAAATAAAAGTTAATTTCAAAAAAAAAGTATAATTTCCAAGCTGTGCAAATATTCGATAAATGGGTTGAGTGTCTTTTCGGGTGTGAAACTCGTTCGACTAACCCGAAGCTTTAGTGTGTCATTTGCTTTGCATTGGATGCTTTGGAATGGCAAAGAAAGCCCTCAATTAATAACTGTGGATATGCTTTAAAGAAAACTAATTTGAGGAGCATTGAGGGCATACACCCCGTAGGGCGCATGAAGCCGAGTAGAAGCAGAAGTTTTCTTATGTATTTATGTATTATTTTTCAAATGTTACTTTTCAAAAATTCATCTCATTCCGCATCAAACGCTGAAGAGCTTCGGTTCAATTTTTTTTTTTCGCACTTCGCACCACCCTTTTTGCTCAGTTTTTTTTCAACCCGCTATCGGTGATTGAAATTAGTGCACTAATTGAACCACCGAAATCCAGCCGAGCGTTCCTTAAGGGAAGCAGACATTCCCGGCCGAGTCCGACGGATGTGCTGTTCAACACCAGCCGATACTCTCATCAAAGAAGTATAGTAGAGTAGAAAGGGTAGCCACAGCAGCATCATCATCGCAGCAGTGACGGTCATCGCCCTATCCATAGCCGATCAGCAACCGGTGCTTTGTAACAAAGAACAGCGAAAGAGCCACACCGGCAAAGGCAAAACAAACACAACAGCAGCGTAAGGGGCAAGTAGCACAATTTTTGTTGTTATTGTTCCCACTGGTAGTATTTTGTGTATCTCTCTCCCATTTAGTAAAATCGTTGTCTGTAGGGGGGCTCAAAAAAAAAATATATCTGATTTAATTTTTTTTTTTTTTTTTTTTATATAATTTTTTTTATTGTATTTTTATTTAATTTAATTTAATTTCGCATGGATGTTTCTAAGGGGGGCGACTTGCCTCCCAAAGATGTTTTTAGGGCGCGCTGTTATCAGCCGTCTTCTGCCTCTCCTTGGGTTGTCTACTTTCGGCAGAAAGCGAAAGCCCTAGACTTTTTGGGCATTAAACGAAATTTGACGCGTCGTTATCCGGGGACCGAATTTCATCAGGTCAACCGAAACAAACTGCGTGTTACTGCACCTACGTATAAAAATGCAAATGATATTGCTAGTGACGTAGGTTACAATGCCGAGTACTACGTCTACATCCCATCTCGAGATGTGGAGATAGATGGTGTGGTTTCTGCAGCGACCCTGACGTGTGAAGACGTTATGGAAGGTATGGGGCGACTTCCTAATTCTGTTTCATCTACCATTGAAATTTTGGAATGTAAAAAATTGCACGCAGCATCAATGGTAGATGGAAGAAAGACGTATTCACCGTCGGATTCGCTACAAGTGACCTTCGCCGGATCAGTTCTCCCAAAATTTGTTGAAATTGATAATGTTTTCTTTCCAGTGCGCCTTTTTGTACCAAGGGTATTTAATTGTACCAAGTGCAAACAGTTGGGACATACGGCTATTTTTTGCGACAACAAGCCCCGTTGTGGCAAATGCGGCCAAAAGCATCTAGAGGATGCTTGCCAACAGGAAGCAACAAAGTGTGCTTACTGTGGCAAAGAGCCTCTCCACGAGTTGCAGAATTGCCCCGAGTACAAGAAACGCACTGGTAACGTGAGACGTTTCATACAAGAACGCTCCAAGCAGACGTATGCAGAAATGTTAAAGTCGCAAAACGGAGCATCTGCATCGTCTGCATCAGCCCCCAAAAATGAAAATCCTTTTATGATTTTGTCTTCTGATGAACTGGACTCTGACGTAGCCGATGAGAGTGGATTTCCGGAGGTACACGCCCCCGGTAAAAGGAAGCCAACTAGTTCCCCGGGTGTGCGCCGGAAACAAATAAAAGCCACTCTCAAAAGCTTGCAAAAAAAATGGAGGTAGCGGGGGTCCATTTAAAAAACCGAATAAACCGGTAATAGCTGATGCATCCGTTCCTAGTTGTAGCTATGCCGCCCCGCCGCTACCTAATAACAGTAACCGTAAGAGGTTGCCAAAAACACCAAAAACAAGTACTACGTCTGCTCGCAATTCTAAGAATATCCCGTCCAAGCGAGGTAAGATTAATTTTAGGGACATTGTGGATAACATTTTAAATGCTCTTGGTCTTTCGGATGCTTCACCGCTCCGAGGGATTATTGACCTGCTTATTCCTATAGTTGGAAACTACTTCAAGCAATTGACTGTATCATGGCCCCTCATTGGTGAATTCATATCTTTCGATGAATAATTCGTCGAGTGAGGTTCAAGATATGATCACCGTATTACAATGGAACTGTCGTAGTCTAAAACCTAAATTAGACTCGTTCAAGTATTTGATTCACAATTCTGATTGTGATGTATTTGCTCTCTGTGAAACATGGCTTTCTTCTGAAGATGAATTAAACTTCCACGATTTTAACATTATTCGCCTGGATCGAGATGATTCATATGGTGGCGTACTTTTGGGGATCAAAAAGTGCTACCCCTTCTATAAAATCTCACTCCCAATAATCTCAGGCATTGAAATCGTCGCTTGCCAAATAAATGTAAAGAATAAAGATCTTTGCATTGCTTCTGTCTATGTCCCTCCGAGGACATCAATAAACCGCCGTCAACTTTGGAGTTCAATTACATTACTTCCATCTCCAGTTCTTATCCTGGGTGATCTGAACTCCCACGGTACTGCTTGGGGCGAACAATACGATGACAATAGAGCGGGTATTTTTTATGACTTATGCGACGATTTCAACTTGACCATCTTGAACACTGGGGAAGCGACACGAATAGCAAAACCTCCTGCCAGGGAGAGTCGACTTGACATATCTTTGTGCTCTAACTCACTATCATTAGATTGTCTGTGGAAGGTAATCAATGATCCCCATGGTAGTGATCATTTACCAATTATTATCTCAATCACAAATAGTTTTAAAAAACAGACCAACCAATCCATGTTGCTTATGACCTCACGAAGCATATTGATTGGCAACATTTTGCATCGGCGGTAACCCTTGGTATTGATTCTTCCGATCCTTTTCCACCATTAGAAGAGTATCGTTTTCTTTCCGAACTGATGTACAAAAGTGCATTAGAATCTCAGAAACGACGTGTTCCAAGTGCATCCCTCAAAGAAGACCCGCCACCCCTGGATGGGATGACGAATGCACTAAGTTGTATCTTGAGAAATCCGATGCGTTTAAAGATTATCGTAGACATGAAACATGTGAGCTTTTTGATAAGTACCTAAAGCTTGAAAAAAGCTTAAAAACTTACTCAAAGCAAAGAAACGCAATTATTGGCGTTCGTTTGTTGAGGGACTATCTAGAGAAACCTCGATGACAACGCTTTGGAGAAAGGCTCGTTACATGCGAAACCGCTCATCCTCCAATGAGAGTGAAGAATACTCCATGCAATGGATATTCGACTTCGCTAAAAAGGTTTGTCCAGACTCTGTCCCAACACAACCGTATTTACGGGATTCCACCCGAAGTAACGGTTTTCTGGACGAACCATTCACAATGTTGGAATTTTCAATGGCACTTCTTTCATCGAACAACTCTGCTCCGGGAAGCGATATGATTAAATTCAACCTTCTGAAAAATCTCCCCGATATCGCTAAAGACGATTACTTAACCTGTACAACACTCTCTTGGAATTAAACATAGTTCCACCCGAATGGAGACAGGTTAAAGTAATAGCTATTCAAAAGCCTGGGAAACCAGCGTCTGATTACAATTCATACCGTCCGATCTCTATGCTATCATGTTTAAGGAAATTGTTAGAAAAAATGATCCTATCAAGACTTGACCGTTGGGTTGAATCAAACAACCTGCTATCAAATACGCAATTTGGTTTCCGAAAGAGCAAAGGAACAAACGATTGTTTAGCGTTGCTTTCATCTGATATACAACTGGCCTTTGCACACAAGGAGCAATTGGCTTCAGTGTTTCTGGATATTAAGGGCGCATTTGATTCAGTTTCCATAGATATACTGGCAGATAGCCTGCACAGTAATGGTTTACCAGGAATTTTAAATAATTTTTTGTATAATTTACTGTCAGAAAAACAAATGACCTTCAGTCTAGGTCAACTGACAACTTCCAGAATTAGCTACATGGGCTTACCCCAAGGCTCATGTTTAAGTCCCTTACTTTATAATTTTTATGTTAAAGATATTGATAACTGCTTGGAAAATAGATGCACGCTAAGACAACTTGCAGACGATGCTGTGATCTCCTTAAGAGGTCCGCGTGCGGAAGTCTTGCAAAGACCATTGCAAAATTCCTAAATAATCTGTCCATCTGGGCCAGAAATTTGGGGATCGAGTTTTCACCGCAAAAAACCGAATTGGTAGTGTTTACTAGAAAGCGGTTCCCAGCCCAACTGCGTCTCAAGCTGTTGGATAGAGACATTACCCAATCTTTGACCTTCAAATACCTTGGAGTCATGTTTGATTCAAAATGCACTTGGAGTACTCACATTGCGTATTTAAAACAGAAATGTCAACCAAGGATCAATTTTCTTAGATCAATTTCCGGAACATTGTGGGGTGCTCACCCGGAAGACCTTATTAAACTCTACAAAACAACTATTCTTTCAGTTCTCGAATATGGCTCTTTTTGCTTCCTCTCGGCAAGAAACAGCCACCTCATTAAATTGGAACGCGTTCAATATCGTTGTTTACGTATTGCCCTTGGCTGTATGCATTCAACACATAATATGAGCCTGGAGGTTCTGGCAGGAGTAAAACCCTTACAGAACCGCTTCTGGGAGCTCTCATCTAGAATACTGATCAAGTGTGGAATCAGTAACAACCTTGTGATTGAAAACTTCGAAGAAATGCTCGAATTGAGTACTCCAGTCTAGATTCTTGCGAATCTATATTAACTATATGTCATCCATTATTAGTCTTCCATGCTACAATTCTCCTAGTGTACGCTTCCCTTATCACAGTTCCTCCATTGATTATGATCTCTCCATGAAACAGGCCATTCAAGGAGTTCCAGATCAACTTCGGCCTATTATAATTCCCCATATTTTTATTGAAAAGTACCGACATGTCAATTGCAATAGTAGATTTTTCACTGATGGGTCGCGCATTGATGGATCCACTGGTTTCGGTGTTCACAATGAATACTCATCTGCCTTCCGGAAACTTCAGGAACCTTGTTCCGTATATGTTGCTGAGCTGGCAGCAATCAATTTCGCATTGGGGATAATTTCCGGCATGCCCATAGACCATTATTTCATCTTCTCAGATAGTCTCAGTTCTATTGAGGCCCTGCAGTCGATGAAAACAGTGAGGCACTCATCTTACTTCCTTGCACAAATAAGGGAGCAGATGTGTGTGTTGGTCGAAAGATCATTTAAGATTACCTTTGTATGGGTCCCCTCACATTGCTCAATCCCAGGCAATGAGATGGCGGACTCTCTAGCAAAGGTGGGCGCACAAGAAGGCGAGATTTTTGAAAGAAGAATTTCACATGATGAATTTTTCCCATTAGTACGTCAGAGTTCTCTTCAAAGTTGGCAAAACGATTGGACAAGTAATTCTCTTGGGCGGTGGTTACATTCCATTATTCCAAATGTTTCATCGAGATCGTGGTTCAAAGGTCTGGATGTAAGTCGCGGTTTCATTCGTGTGATGTCAAGACTTATGTCCAACCACTACTCGCTAGACGCACATCTCTACAGAATTAACCTCGTCGATAGCAATTTATGTAGGTGCGGAACCGGTTATGATGACATCGCTCACGCAGTTTGGCATTGCCCGGATAATGATGCCTCCAGAGCACGACTATTGGATACCCTAGTGGCCCGAGGTAGACAACCCTTCCGCGAGATAAGAGATGTTTTGGGAATGCGTGATCTTCCCTACATGCAAGCGATTTACGAATTCCTTTGTTTGTCTGATCTAAGAGTGTAACGTCATCACCCTCCTTCCTTCCACTCTAGTAAATTCCCTACCATTGTGTCCCAGTTATACTATCCTTTTGTTTCCGTGCTACTTGTACCTGCCCAGCAAACTGTGGTCACTCATCTGCGGCTTTGTTCCTGGAAGGGACTACAGGCATCGAGGATTTGGTACATGTCGCAACCAAAAGCAGCAAATAATGGCTTAAATAAGTTACCTACCTAGCCCTCTCCAAACGAAAATGTGACCCATTAACCTCGAGCTAGCCACGAGTAATTGGCATCCCTCTTTTACTAATAACAAAAAGTAAAAATTTTTGTACAACAATATTGAATATCGGCTCCGTAAAGTGTTACACACGCCTGAGCCTAACAAATAAACGAACTGATTAAAAAAAAAAAAAAAAAAATTCATCTCTCATCCCCAAGATCCATTATCATACTATGAACTTTAAGTTCTTTAGACGTCATTTATATTTTTACTCAAACACCTCCAATCCTCTCCTCCTAATAAACTCCGGACGTATTTATGTTTTACCTACTCACGAATAATATTATCTCACACTTCATCATCCAACGATGGTCATAATTCATTATTATTTATTGTGGCTCATTCTGCGTTTTCTATCGAAACACTCCCAGTAAGCAAACAACAACTTATCATCTTGTTGAATCCTCGCGGGTTCGCTCGTGTTGACATCCTCTTTTTCTTCGTTTCACTTCTTCTGTCGTCCTAACCATCCTTCAGTTGGAAACGAAACTGGAACCCCACTGGTTTGGACTTTGTTTTGTTGCGTAGAAACACAGACTGTTATAGACAAGTTTCATAAAGTTTCTACTTCCATTCCAATTTTCCCTGATGAATACTTGACAATGTAATAAGGAGAATATTTTACCCTGACATTGCTTATTAATTTTTTCTCCTGATAAGCTCCGAGGCATTGTGTTCTCGGAGCGAAAAGTTGTGGTCGCAGTTTGACGCTTCATTCCTTCGTCCATATCGTATAGCAGAAGTGACTCAGAATCTGACGGCCGATTTATTCTGGCTTGAAAGCCAAGCTACACGAACAATCTGCATGAATGATGCGTGCTGCTTAAATTTTCCATCCCGTTAATCGCGTTAAATAATGTGAACAAGTTGACGGAATCTTTGAAACATTGTTTTGAGAATGAAAAAAAATAGCTACTGATAATCAACTGTATTTATTTAATCTGACAAACATAAGCACCTTGAGCCCAAATTAAGAGGTATCATTGCATTGATATGAAAAAAAGTAGTTTCCAGTATATGCCATGCAATTTGTAGGCACAAAACTCGAAGAATATAGATTTCATCAAAATAAGATTAGTTGAGTCTAGATTATCCGGCCCCTCTCCACATCCATTTATTTTTCTTTGTTTGCTATCTATAATGACAGTGTTGATGTTACTAATAACAGCCCAACGATCCCTTATATTGGGCCAATACATAAATATCGGAGAAAACCATTATTTGCATCCATTCCTCATGTCCAGATGTTGTTCGAAGAAAAGAAGGACAGCATAAGTTATCGATGGTCCCCATCTATAGATCCAACAGTCGAGATACGAACGATTTCTACCATATGTTCAAAATTCCATATTTTGGTGTTTTATGTTTACTCCCCTTACAGCCTCTTGTAAGTGGATCAAAGTGATGAAAAGTTGGAGGGGGGGTTAAAACTGACAAACGAAAAGTGTTGAAAAGTGATTGAAATTAATGATTTTAAGCATCGTGGGCAGATATAAGCTAAGGACGTGCCCAAATAACACAAAATGTTGGCTTCTATGCATTTGTGCCTCAACATGACTAATAATTATAAAGTCAATCCAAAAATGAAAAAACTTTTTAGGTACTGCTATGAAATTGGAAAAGCGCAAAAGGTAGAGCGTATGAAATCTGATATAAGTTTGACATTAGTCTTGCTCAAAAGAAAAATCTCGTACCATGAATATCAAGCTAACTAGGACGAAATTCTTTCTACTCAACCATTTTGACATGTGAGATATATATATATGTATATATATATATATATATATATATATATATATATATATATATATATATATATATATATATATATATATATATATATATATATATATATATATATATATATATATATATACTGATCCAGAAAGTATAAGCACACTTTCAAAATAACAAAAAAGTCATGTTTTTCTTAGTTTTAATCATTTTTTTTTGGTAAATCATATTTGTATTTGTGTTTTATATAATATTTTACTCTCGTTTAAACAAAATATTTAATCATAGCCAAGACTCCTAACTTTTCCTCGAACATGACCCATTAGCTTCTGCACAGTGGTACTTCCCACCATAGTGAGCACTTTTGGCCAATCTTCTCTAAATGTTTGGATGTCGTCCGCTGGTTTTATAAATGTTCGAAGCTTTGCTTTGGTTAAAGCCCAAAATGTCTCGATTGGCCGTGCCTCCGGGCAGTTCGGCGGATTCATGTCTTTCGGCACGAAACATACATTTTGACTTTTGTACCATTCTTAAGTGTCCTTTGCGTAATGACATGACGCCAAATCAGGCCAAAACACTACTTGACCTTCGTGCTGCCTGAGCATCGGCAATAATCGCTTCTGGAGACATTCCTTAACGTATTTCTGAGTGTTCATCGTCTCTGTCGTGATGTACGGACCAGATGTTTTACCACACTTGCCTGCCAAACCATAACCTTCTTACCGAATTTTTCGGTAAAAATTGCCTTCTCCGTTTCGGGGATGTCTTTGTCTTGAGTCTTTGTAGAGTTTGCCGGCCCGTGGTTTCACATACACGGCCTGTTTTAGGTTCCTTTTGGGTTTTTTCTGCTTCCGGTATGTTTTTAGCCCAAGTCTTTCTATGGCACGCATGACGTTACTCGACGAGGTCCCTAGTATTTTCGCAACATCCCAAACGGAAGTCGTAGGCATCTTGTAGGCATCCCTAATCTTTTTATCGATATCTGGACCGGATTTCCGACCACTCTTCGGCACATCTTCAAACGTACACTGTTTTTTATATTTTCGAATCGCAGATCGTACCGCTCCGACGCTTACACCCTCTACCTTGGCCAATTTTCTCAAGATGAGTCCGCTCACAGTGCACTATTTGTGCACGATACTTTTTCGTTGTTCCGCGGTCTTACATTTTAATAGGTCACACAAAATTGAGCACTTTTTTGATGCTATGTCATTCAGAAATGTGCAAACAAAAGGACGCAGCAAAAAAAAATTTCATTATATTCAAAGTGACCGTTAAAATTAGGTGTGCTTATACTTTCTGGAACAGTCGTTATTAATGAGAATCTTCTTAAAACTTAACATAATTCTAAATACCAACTGTTAAAATTCTTAATCATATATTCAACTTAATATAAAATAATTCAGATAATAATTATAGGTTTAAATAAGAAGCATTTGCTATGCTATAGTTCTTAGTGTATGCTTCAGTAATTACAATGCACGTCATCACAACAGCAATTGTAGCTATTGCATCAATCCAAATAACATTCGTTCTTCCACAAATAAAGAACAGCTGCAAAATCTGAAATAAGGTCATGAATGTTTCAGCGGCCAACGTGAATTTGAATTGAAAACATATATCATAATTATTAAGTTTTAACCTTAAACCATTGATAAACAGTAGTCCACTTTCTTTAATGAACAGTCCTTATAACAAAACAAATCAAACGTACTTGATGAGTTTTGTTGATGTTTGAAATTTCTTGCGAATTCTTACTTCTTGAAATATTTAAAACTTGTTCTGTTACAATCATAAAACAACAAGATATGTATAAAACGTAAACATCAGTCACATGTATGACAATTTAATTTGTCGACTAAATGGATCAAGATTTGAAACAAACGTACAACTTTATGACCAACCTAATGCAACCAAACTGTAATTCACTTTAGTTTATTTTATTTTATTTTAGATAATACTATACAATATTTATTTTTCCGGTGCTACATGGATTACTGGTTGCCTACGGATTGGAAGTTATTACCAGATTAACTTTAATTACAAATAAAACCAACAGCTAGAGTACGTTTTTAAAAAGAACTTGCAGAGGCTTGCAAAAAATTTTCTATTTTTGTATTGGGAAGCATCATAAAATGGCCTTTTTTATATTCATTAGTTGATTTAAATACGTTAGTAATTTAGAAATCAATACTTGTACCGCAATTGTATCATGTCTTAGAACTTCTGATATTACAACAAAACTTAGATTTTTAAGCATTCCTGACTCCATATAATAAATAACAAACGGATGAATTGTAGCCTGATCATTGTTCCAATGATGACCTTGAACAGCATCCTGAAGTACAAATGAATAATTCTCTGCTAAATCGCAAATAATAACTACTTCTCCTTCTTTTAATGACAACTTTGTATCTTTTAAAAATTTAGATTGCTTTGTTTTTATATAATCGTGAGTTAATAGTTTTTCTAATTTCTCGCTAAAATATTCAACAAATTCATCGACAGGTTTAAATAGCGTTTCTAAATTACATCTATCAGTTGTAATCCATTGTTCGAACGATATCTCAGACAAGTTATGTTTCTCAAGTTCTTTTAAAAATCTTATCTCAAATTCTGACAGCGTGGGACAATTTTCGGTAATGCATGAATAGGTATAAATGGGCGTAACAATTGTATTCTTACTGGTATAAACAGTTTAACTAATTAAATACATTATGTTTCTACCTGAACAAAATACGCTTGTACACTAACATGAATATTAAAAAATTTTGTTTCGGGTTAGGTTTTCATAATATACTGTAAGTAAAAGCAGCAAAGTTTGTCGTGTTACCTACAGTAAATATCAGGAATCAGTTTGTCTAGTATTCTCGGTAATAAAAGGTATATTGAAGAAAATTAATTTTCAATTTAATTTAAACATTAACTTCAAATTATCTCGCAAACGGATACATTTAGAATGTTGCTCACCAAGAGTATTTTTGTTTAAAACCACTAGAAAAATCGTATTATATTATTAAAATATGGTTATTTATGCAAAAACAACAAATTAGAAAAAAAATGATTTTTTTTTACTTCTAGAACTTTTTTATCTTAAGTTGCTCCATCGTAAAACAACTTCTATTCTTTTTCCTATGACTCAAAGCTTTTTCAAAAAAAAAAGTTATAAAAATCATACGTTGGACAGATTTGCTAATTGATTTTTAAGTTTAATTTTTAATTTTTTTTAAGAATAATTTTTTTTTACGGTCTCAAACGCAATTTTATTACAACCAACGGTTTTCGAGTTATGATTTTTTGAAAAATACACATGACAAAACACATACGCCCTTTTGAAAAAAATGTCTTGAGTCAAAAAATTCCCTTAACCCACGGAAAATCCATCATCACCAATTCCGAAGACATGTGCAAAGTTTCATCCAAATCGGAGAGGGTCGTGCAAGATTTTGACTTTTTCCGGCTGATTTCATCTGGAAACGCTCTCTACACAAAAAACAGTTATTTTTTCGAGTACAATCTTTAGATAAAACATGTGAATATTGTACAAACACAAACTCTTTCATTTCCCTTGATAGTATTACCAATATGAACATTTTAAAATTAAGAATACAATAGGCCAAAGTTGCAAATACAGAATAAAGTATGTCCCTATAATTGGTTCTAAAGCTTGTTTTTTGCTGGTGAAATAATTGTTTATGTTTGTATATGAACACGTTAATTTATAATATTATAACGATCGGGTTGTCAAAGTGTTTTTGGCAAATTCTAGACGCTTCATTTTGTTGCGTTTACTTATCAGTGGCCCATGAGATGCATACTTATTATTTAGGCCTTGTTGCTGCAGCTAAGTCGTATTGTTTTTTCAGAAATCTCCAGAGACATGCTTTCCTGCACTGCTCGGCTTGTCAACCGTGCACGGAAGAAACAATAAGTACCCAAAATTAAGTTTATTTCACCCAACTCTGGAGTTCCGTGCGGGAAGCCAAATTTGAGTATATGCCATAGTACTCAAACTTGAGTAACTGTATCCAAAGTTTATGGTGGGTAAATTTAACCTAATGCAATAAAACTTGTTAAAACTAAAAAATTAGCACTTTTCCGCACGGTTAGTTAGCAAATGTTATACAACATTTAAAATAAAGTGCCTTTCTCGTGATGATAGAAAACAAACATAAATTTTCTTGATAATTTTATTGATTTTATTTATTTTTTAATTGCCGCGATTTTTAACAACAACGGCTCGTTTAGTACCGCATCATATTTATTGTTTTTCGGTCTTTTAATCCGGTATGAGCCAAATAATAAAAATATGCAAACGACTTCCATTTTTACTCAAAAATGAGTTGTCAATGAAGTACTTACCCATTTAGTAATATTTACCTAATGTGCAGAATCAAATTTTCCCATCTCTCCAGTTCAACAACAGTACTCAATTTTATATTTAAAAATACTCAATTTTAGGTACTTTGTTGCTTCCGTGTGGGTTTTGACAAACTTTTTTCGAGATTCTTTCATCCTGCCGCGGCATTGTCAATCGCTTTCGTCCTCAACAATTAAACCAATTAGACATTATGGTCGTATTTGCTACAGAATTATACTCACGACGAAATTGTACAATATTGAAAACTCTCAAACATCGACTATGGTAGTGTATGTAGCATCTTTTTTATGTTTATGCAGTGGAAAGGTGATTTACAGATTCTAGATTGTTAGATGTTCTACTTCCGCTGTCACTAGTTAAGAGGTTTAGATGCCAACGAGTATTTTACGAGGGTTGAGGACGCTTCCATGTGTGTCTCAGGGAACATAAATGTACATGACATTTTGGTAGTGTGCAACAAATTAAAGCTCACTCGAAAGTTTTCACCCTAAAGAAGTGAGTATTTAACCGTTTTTGTGGTGCACGTCTAATTGAGATTATCTAAGCAAGCGTATAAACTGTTGAATATCGTTTGCAGCATTGAGTTACCGTATCATATTAGGCTGTTTTATGGGACATGTACCCTATTTGCATAATATGCTAGCCAGTAACACTGCACTGAGCAACTGGAACACTGGAACTGGAACTCGATAATTAGCATCTACCATTCTTACTCTCAACCAATACACAATCTTTTTTGAAGTAGAAGATTTTTTCACAACAAATCGCACATTTATACGACTACGATGAGTGGTGGACTAAAAATACTTTCGGAACGAGATGTCAATTTTTTATACAACTCATTATTTATACGTGTGACGCGCAACACTCATCAAAATTATCAATCTCAGAAAACTTCGTTGGAATATACAATTCGTGCTGAAAATATCTTATTTTTGCAAGTTGCTAGGTAAACTATTATTTTGTATAATATAAGCAAACGTTTTACAGAAAAATAATAAAAACGTATAACTCACGAGTCATTTTTTTTATATTCTTGAACGATTTGCAGAGCAATGCGACCATGTTAAACATAACCTCATATTACCAGAAGAGAAGCCATTCATTTTCTTATCAAAATCGAAACCACTATACGTTACAATCCCCCTTTTGAGTTTCTTCTTTTTTTCCCCTAAACAAGTGAAACCCTTTACTAATAAAGAAGTCCCCTGTCAAAAAAACGCATCCTACCTTAAAATATGGGGTACCGCCGGTACACTTCTCAATCAGGTTTTCGGTGTATAATAAAGTTTTTCTCGCCTACTCTGGTCACAGTTTGTCGCAATCAAAACTTTCCCCTCTTCTGATACAAGTTCGGAAGTTCGGTAATAGGCAGATACATAAATCGATACCTTATATCCACCGATTTTCTTACTAAGAAAAGAAAATATGTCTTACTCCACCATCATCGATAGATATGAACTAAGTTTAGCTGAGTCGTCACCACTGATTATATTTATGTATCATATGACTCAATGTAACCTAACAAGGCATTATGTTAATGCGAAAAGTTTGACAAAATACTACGTCCAGATGTTTCATCATAGCAAGAAGAATGAATCAATCAAGCAGCTGTATAATAAAAAGTATGTTTGTGGTCTAAGCTACTCAAATATTCTATGTTGTCAATGATAGAAAAATAGAATTCTTTTCATGCTTCAATAGCATTAAAAAATGATATAAGACGATACCTTCAGAAGAAACGCATTATATTTTTTTCCAATGCCAGTAGCGACCCTGTAGCTATAACCGGATGCTTCTTATCAAAGATCATAAACCTTAGCTCAGGATTTTCCGCTCGCCTACTTTAATGATGCATTTGACACACCATCGTTATGCACGACATTGTTGTTGATTAAGGTTCTTGCCAAACGACTAAATGAACTGCAATCCCGAGCAAAGTATGCGATGGAATGGCAAAAAGGATAAGAGCGGAAAATATTTAGCTGTAGAAATTCCAAATTGATGTGTTTTATAAGATCAATCATCAAACTTTTTTTAAAAAAAAAAAAATCTAACGATTCCAACCACCATCAGAAAGAGACTTGCATAAAAACAAAAATTTCTTCAAACTTTTAAAAAAGGAGGTCTTAATTCGATGTGCAACAATTTTGAATTTTGAATTTTCTCGGGATCCGAGGTATTGGACTACGAAACAGGCAAATTTATCACAATGAAACGCGCAGTGACATCATTTCCCTAAGATTGTCAGTGGCTAAGACGGTGTTGTTCGATTAAAATGCCACGAAAAGCGGGTCGGGTTATGGTTTCCTTCCTAAACAGGAAGAATGAAAAGTTTATCAAACTCGCACAACGCAGGAAATTGTAAATCATTCTCGTTGTAAGCATCATAAGGCCGCTTACGCCTTTTTCGGCTTGATGATGTTTTTTTAACTAATAATTGTACAACAAAGTATTTTCTAAATTCTATTAACTGTCCATAGCAGTACATATTTGATGAGTTAAGAGTCAAAAACATGATAATTGAGTGACAAAATAATTGATTGAAAAGAGCTGGTAAAGTGAATAGGCTGAGACCGATAACAAGCACTCTACTTTATTGCCGTTTATTTGAGCCAACAGGTGTTTAGATTACATACAATCACATGTGCACAAACAAACACTCATTACACACACACACACACACACACACATACACAACGACCCGCACATATGCAACTACGATAAAACGGAATATGATGGCGGGTGTACCATACACAGATAAAGAGAAACACTGAGTTTTCTGCATTTTCTAATGCACTTATAGGGAATGCTCGATTTAGCAGAAGATATTTGGATATTTCATGTAAATTTAAGACAGATAACACCTGAATCTAGCCTGTTGTATGAAAGATTGCAAACATTGTTGTATGGCGCATGAAAGGTTGCAAACAATTTCGTTGTTTGCGCCTCCTTTGGTTTAGAATTAAAGAGTGGGAAATTTTACGCGCTTGTTAAAATTATTATTTTTTCTGTGTATTTGTTTCATGATCTTCTATCTATTACAATTGTTATAGTTATCCGCAATGGCTTGAAAGTGTTTTTGTTAAGTGGCAAACTTCTCAAATTAGTGCAACTATTATAGGCAGCCTTTTTTTATTTGTCTATTATTCCATTTGAACTACGCGTGAATAAAAAGTTCTATTATAGGCAACGAAAACAGCATCAGTTTTGAGTGCGTATGCATTTGTGCAGAAAAAAAATGGCTTAACGGGAAAGCTCAATATTTGAAAGGTAATTAAAGGTAATTAAAAACAAGCTACCATGCTATGATGGAAGAAAATAAAGATTTAGAGGTTTGAAAATCAATTGCTCAGAATAGTCAACATTGCCGAAGCGAAAATCTCCATATGTTAATATTGCAGAAAACATACTTCAAAACAAATATGGTTGAACTTTTTTCAGTATGTCTACATATTTTTTCATTCACTGAGGAACAGGATTAATTTGCCAATATATTTCGATTATTTGAAACAAATTGCAGCTAGAGTATCGATAGTAGTATCTTTGGTAAATTTTTGAACGAATGACAATGAAAATTTCATTGAAAATGTTATGATTTTAATGAAGCTAGTGGTGCTAATTTCATCCCGCTTGCTCTTTATGCTCATAAGGTCTGTGTTACAATCCGGACACATCAAAACAAAAGTAAAATTTAAATTTTGCAAGTTATTTCAATTTAAGTTGTTTATTTCAGATTCAAGAGATATGATTTCACACATCACGAAAAGAAAATATAGTTATCCGGAATTTACATATATTTCATGAACGTTGCGATTAACTTTATCTATTAGGGGTTGTACAGACTCTACGGATACCGTGGTGGCCGTCTTAGTCTGAATTTGTTGGGAGTGTTTGATACCTTAAATTCTTTATTTCTTCTCAGAAAACTTCCGCTTCATCATAGACTTTGGACAGTTTGGTGGATTTGTTTAGCTGTAGCATTTTTGCCGTAGCAGAATAGAAAACCAGCCCTGGGAGCTGCTTAAAATCTTCCAAGACATAAGTTTCATCGTCCATAACAACGCATTAATCGTCCAATATTCGCAGTACAAACGTCGAGTCCGTGATTTTGTCAAGAACTTTTTCCAAGTGTTCCTTGTCGTTGCGATTTAGAATTGTTTTTACCTTATACGATTTCAGCCTCAACCGCTGTTTTGATCTTTGAACAAAACTAGATGACATTCTCGCAAAAGGATCGGAAGGTAGTCAACCTCATCCTTCGGAAACAGATCGATGTGGCTGCCCAGGTAGCCAATAAGCATTAGTTTGTGCAGTGTATCAACCCTAAATCTGCTTTTCAGATGTTACAAGCATTATGTGAGCATTATATCAGCATCTTGAATGCTATCTGTTGTATAGTTGAATTTCAAATGCTATTTAAGCCCGTAATAAGCATTGCGAATTGAAAATAGCATTGATGAAGCATAATCATAGCATTGCAGTAAAGCAGCCGTATATTGGGCCAAAAGCTGCAATTATGTTGCATTAAAGGTGACTTAGTTGCTTGATAGGCTGCCGTGAATGCGCTTTGGAACTGCTTTTTGGTTACCTGGGTGGTGTCTCCTTCGGAATGGTGAAAAGAATCACTTGAACAAAAATCCAGAGCGATAACTAGAGTCAGAAAGCTGTACAACCGACTTTTGCAACGACTGACCGTCTGACTGCGTTTTGATCGATGACGAATGTAAAAGAGGACTCCAGATCACTTCCAGGATCAAAATTTTACACCAAGGTCATCGGAGAAGATTTTTTAATTCCTTCATTATCGAGATCTAGAGCCGTGGGCTGATTCATCTACCGTCGTAGTCACTCAAATACCTTTTTGGGTATTTTCGTACCTTGTCCGGGGGTGAGATTTGATCTCGTGACTTTGGCATGAAGAGTATGGCTGTTAACCACTACGCTGGGATCGCTTCCTAGCAATGTGACTATCACCAAAAACTCAAAGATGTGGCCAGAAGGTTCTCTTATTGCAGGGAATTTGTTCCTGCGGCTCCAAGTCATCGATTTTCTACACCAAAAATACGATCAATGTCAAGGTTACTGTACTGAGTGTATGCAGAAAAAGATGCTTCTGTTATAAAAGCAGCACAAGGAACCTCGTTTCTTTTGGTCTGACCATTACATCAAAACCACAGTGCGATGCAAGAAAATTGAGTAGATTTTGTTGAGAAAGACATCAATCCTTCGAATTATCTACAGCTTCGCTCAATTGAACTTCAAGAAAAGTTGTAAAGAGAGCAAGGTCATGGAAGAATTGCTGCGGCTTCCAGAAAATGCAACAAAACTACTGTCCAAAATCACATGAGTTGCTTTCATAATTATTTTTTTATTTTAAAGGGTGTCCACGATGAAATTGCCACACACAAAATTGATTCGCAAAATTCGAGTTTTCATCCGATTGCCATCAAATTTTCAGGGATTGAGAAATAACTATTAAACTTCATTTTACCATTTTATTCGTATTTTATTTACAGTCCATAAGCAAATGCCCGCACCATGGCCTTAGCCCCGGCCATAAGATTCTGCACAACCTGTGAATCAACCGTTTTTTGCATGTAAACCCATACTTTCTTCAGTTCCTCGACTGTCTTCACTACCTTAGGTCGTTTAAGAAGGTGCTGCTTCATAATCGCCCAGTACTTCTCGATGGGGCGGAGCTCCGGAGTGTTGGGAGGGTTGAACATTTTCGGCACGAAATTGACCTTATTGTCCGCATACCACTTCAGCACGTCCTTGGAGTAGTGGCATGAGGCCAAATCCGGCCAGAAGATTGTTCGGACGTTGTGGGCCTTCAGGAGAGGAAGCAGTCGCTTCTGGAGGCACTCTTTTATGTACACCTGTCCGTTCATCGTGTCCTGGGTCACGAAAGGTGCACTCTGCTTCCCGCACGTGCAGATGGCTTGCCAAACCAGGAATTTCTTCGCAAATTTGGACATCTTCTGAGTGCGGACATGCTCCGGAACGCTTAATTTATCCTTGGCCGTGAAAAACAGGTTGCCAGGGATCTGTTTGAAGTCGGCCTTCACATATGTTTCGTCGTCCATGATGCAGCATTCAACTTTCGTCAGCATGTTGAGGTACAACTTCCTGGCACGGGTTTTGGCGGACTTGTTCTGCTTCTCGTCGCGATTAGGGGCCTTTTGTACCTTGAACGTTCGAAGCCCAGCCTTAGTTTTGGCCTTCTGGACAAAACTTCGGCTTAGGTGCAGCTTCTTAGCTACATCCCGAACGGAGGCGTTCGGATTTCGGTTGAAGGCCCCAACTACGCGGTTGTTATTTTTGGTGTTGTACGGAATACTTTTTCCTTCACTTCTGGGCTTCCGATCGGTGGTCAACCGTTCCTCGAACCGTTTAATCACTCACGACACCGTGGAATTCGCGATTCCCAACGTTTTAGCGATGGAACGATGCGAGAGATCCTTGTTCTCGTGATGAATGCGCAAGATTTTATCACGCACGAGCTGTTCTTTCGACTCCATTTCCGCGATCACAGGACTTTAAAACTTGCAGGATGTAAATAATGCACTTTGAACTAAATCCACCCAAATTTTCATTAAATTCTACCCAACGGTTAAAAAGTTAGAGCAATTTCATAGTGTGGCAGTTTCATCGTGGACACCCTTTATCTAAAAGACCAAGATTTGATTACTTTTAATAAATCATTTATTTGTATAGGCTCAATCGAATTAACTTCACAGAGCCAAGTTTTCATATTTATATACCTCAGTTATCTTAAAACTAAAGTTAGGGGGATAAAAACGACTACTAGCGGCCGTCTCGAGGTTAACAGGAATAACAATGATGTTGAAGGAGATGTTCGCTCATCACCATGAGGCACCAAGAGTGAACAACAATGTTTTTTGGCTAGAATTGAAAGATATGAAGAGAAAGTTTTTGATAGTTCCGCTAGTGTGCGGCAGGCTCGGAAACATAGCAGATGTTTTTGGAAAATTGAGCGAAAAGGGCATGTGTACAGTGGTACTCGAACCAACGACATTTTTGCCTAACATCCCACTGCGGGGTAGGTTAAAGCACGGACTAAGTCCGCCACTTCAACAGGCAAAAATGTCCGGTTGGAAGACGCTCATGTACCACTGTGGCTTGTATAGTTATTCTAGCGATCTATTGTGTGCACTCTGTTTACTGATGCGCACATGGGAGAGGAACTCTCTCCTTTTTTTTGGGTTTGTTTTGATTCGCACCGACTGACGATCACTAAAGTTTTTCTCGTCGTCTCCGAGCCTGCCGCACACTAGCGGAACTATCAAAAACTTTCTCTTCATATCTTTCAATTCTAGCCAAAAAACATTGTTGTTCACTCTTGGTGCCTCATGGTGATGAGCGAACATCTCCTTCAACATCATAATCGTTACTCCTCGCACGGAGAATATATAAAATAACAATTAATGTATGTGAAACCATAAATGGTGGTAACCATTAATTATACTGGTGGGGACCAGTATCGCATCGCTTCACGGTGTTTCTCTCCGAGGTCTCTACGTTGGAGACGACGAGAAAAACTTTAGTGATCGTCAGTCGGTGCGAATCAAAACAAACCCAAAAAAAAGGAGAGAGTTCCTCTCCCATGTGCGCATCAGTAAACAGAGTGCACACAATAGATCGCTAGAATAACTATACAAGCCACAGTGGTACATGAGCGTCTTCCAACCGGACATTTTTGCCTGTTGAAGTGGCGGACTTAGTCCGTGCTTTAACCTACCCCGCAGTGGGATGTTAGGCAAAAATGTCGTTGGTTCGAGTACCACTGTACACATGCCCTTTTTGCTCAATTTTCCTAAAACATCTGCT
This sequence comes from Aedes japonicus, assembly GCA_034211315.2. Classification (NCBI taxonomy): domain Eukaryota; kingdom Metazoa; phylum Arthropoda; class Insecta; order Diptera; family Culicidae; genus Aedes; species Aedes japonicus. The sequence continues at coordinate 97,782 of JASCZW010004719.1, forward strand.
ATGTTTCCGAGCCTGCCGCACACTAGCGGAACTATCAAAAACTTTCTCTTCATATCTTTCAATTCTAGCCAAAAAACATTGTTGTTCACTCTTGGTGCCTCATGGTGATGAGCGAACATCTCCTTCAACATCATAATCGTTACTCCTCGCACGGAGAATATATAAAATAACAATTAATGTATAGGAATAACAATTTAACGGATTGGAAGATGGGAGGGAATTTTAAGTATGGTTTTCATACCACATTTATTTTAAATTCTAAATTGGCAAAACACTTATAACTATGCAACTTTCAGTTTTTTGTGAGTTGATCATTTTTGATACTGATACATTGGGTTGCCTACCTCGAGCCCGAAGGGAATCATAAAGCTATGAGCTGACTCCACGATGCTCAGCACATAACCAAATAATGTGATCAGCGTCCTGGTCCACATTCACAGAGATCTCTGTCGCTCAGCCCAACTCGGTATAAATGAGCGTTCAAAGAATAATGATTGGACATGAGGCAATACATCACACGAATGAAGTCTAAATCCACATCCTTACCTTCAAACCAAGATTTCTTCGACACCTTTGGGATGATAGAATGTTTCCATCGCCCCAAATCTCCTTTATTTAATTTATACTGCCAGCTGACGAGTGACTGTTGACGAAAAATTGGCGGAAAAATCATTGAAGACGATTTGTCGATCATAAATATCGCCTTCCATAGCGCCCACCTTTGCAAGCGAGTCCGCTTTCTCATTGCCAAGAACTGAACAATGAGATGGGACCCATACAAAGGTGATGATAAAATAACGCGAAGATAAAGCACTTACAAGCTCCTGGTTAAGTTGTATTAGTGTAATGCAAAATACTGTCATTGTGTTCGTGAGACAATACACAGCCTGAATTTTTTAAACATGCGTGACGTAGATCTCCAAAAACAAAGATTCACAACAGCAGCAAATCACTAGGCGGAATGTTTATTTTCGGTATTTGAAATAGATTTTAAAAGGTTTCGGCTGAAAAATGCCTCCTTGTGCACTAAAAAGCTGCGGACAAAAACTAAACTTGCCTTGTTATCATTCACTTGTTTTTGGAGTTTCACGTCACTACCCGAGATCGTGGATTGTTTACACATTTTTCGGTACTAATGCCGAAAAACACTTTGCACTTCGCCAACTGTATACACTTCATTGTGCTTTACCGGCCTCAAGGAGCGAATAGCCTCTACAGAACTGAGACTATCTGTGAAAATGAAATACTGATCCGGCGTTAGTGAGGCAACCACTATTAGCGTAAAGTTTATTGCCGCTATTTTTATTTTTTATTTATTATTTCATGCTGTGAGGAAAAATGTGTTGCCACTTTGTTTTCGATACAGACAGTTAACAGTTCATTATTCATCTTTGTATGGTTCATTGACAATTGACAATACTATTAATAATTTATGGATGCATTTGCATACATTGTGCATACATTTTATTGCACAAAGGTTGGATAAATTTTGCATGTTTGATGAATGTATTTGAACATTTTATGGATTATTTGCGACATGTTTATGGTTAATCCCTAGAATTGAATCGACCAATCTCTAGGGCTATAACGGTACATTGTTTGAGGTTTTATTGCTAAGTTTTCAGCTTTCGATTATTGCATGTTTTTTCAATCACTTTTTTTCAGTTGATTTCATGTGACTTTTGTGTTCTTATAATTAAAAGTTTTGAAAATTTGAACAGTCCTAAGTGTCAAAATGCTGGTTTGAATGCTTTCCCTGTTTTCAAATAGTTGATGATAAAATCATTTTAAAATCTCTTGAAAGAAAACACAAATTTATAAAGGGCGATACGGTCAAAATTTGGTCAATATCAATTTGACGTATTTCTTTCAATTTTGCATTTAAAAAACCTGAACACCCCTCATTTTGAAGGTGTGTGTGTAGAATGTTGCTCCTATTTTGATTTTGGAATTCACTCTTCAGTTGTCAAAATGACGTCCAAGCAAGAAGAGCAGCGTATCAAAATTTTGCTCGCGCATCGCGAAAATCCGAGCTACTCGCACGCAAAGTTGGCAAAATCGCTAAAAGTTGCCAAATCAACCGTTACAAATGTAATTAAAGTGTTTGGGGAACGTTTGTCGACAGCCAGGAAGTCTGGATCGGGGGGAAATCGAAAACCGGAAGCCGCTGAGACGACAAAGAGAGTTGCCGGTAGTTTCAAGCGAAACCCTAACCTATCTCTCCGAGATGCCGCAAATAAGCTGGGTGTATCGGCTACAACTGTGCATCGAGCCAAAAAACGAGCCGGACTATCGACTTACAAGAAGATAGTGACTCCAAATCGCGATGATAAACAAAATACGACGGCCAAAGCGCGATCCCGGAGGCTGTACACGACGATGCTGACGAAGTTTGACTGCGTGGTAATGGACGACGAAACCTACGTCAAAGCCGACTACAAGCAGCTTCCGGGACAGGGGAAGAGGAAAGGTAGCAGATATTTTCAAGCACACGAAACTGTCAAAGTTCGCAAAGAAATATCTGGTTTGGCAAGCCATCTGTACCTGTGGCTTGAAAAGCAGCATTTTCATAGCTTCCGGGACTGTCAACCAAGAAATTTACGTGAAAGAGTGTTTGAATAAACGTCTGCTGCCTTTCCTGAAGAAACACGGTTGTTCCGTACTGTTTTGGCCGGATTTGGCATCTTGCCATTACGGTAAAAAGGCCATGGAGTGGTACGCCGCCAACAACGTGCAGGTGGTTCCCAAGGACAAGAACCCTCCCAACACGCCAGAGCTCCGCCCAATTGAGAAATACTGGGCTATTGTCAAGCGGAACCTAAAGAGGACCAAAAAAAACTGCTAAGGACGAGCAGCAGTTCAAGGCAAACTGGCTTTCTGCGGCGAAGAAGGTGGACAAGGTGGCTGTACAAAATCTGATGGCAGGGGTCAAGCATAAGGCCCGGCAATTCGGATTTGGAAAAGCGGAAGCCTAACTGAATATTTTTCCTGAATTTTATACTAATTGAACTTGAAAAAGAAATTTAATTTGATATTTTAAATAAATGATTTCACCGATTTACACGCGTTTTCCCTTGACCAAATTTTGACCGTATCACCCTTTAGAAGCTACGATCTTCCAACAATCAACCAAAGCAACAAAATTCAACTTAACGAAATGAAAAAAAAACTGATTTAAAAAACTTGGCGGCAACGGCAAAGCAAAACGGCCTAAGTGTGCATATGAAATGTATCACACTAAATTCAATCATTTCTCTCCTAGATAAGTCCAGCAGTCAAAGACGCAAACATAAGCAAATTCCTTTCCTTTATCCAATAGCATTCATTTTCAAGCACGCTTCTGATAGCGCTGGAAAGGATCCTTCATCCAGCATAATTCCGGGTGGCACTTTCATTCATCCCCTCTCCACAGCTCCATAGTAAGGTTGCTGTTATCTCGTTATCTAATACCATCGTCAACCATAAGCCTTGGTTGGAGCTCTTCTTTTATTTACTACACACGACCAACGTGGTGGGTATTGCGGAAAGCCAGAGAAACCGAGATGAAACCGGTCGACCAACTTGCCACCATTGGAGGAACTGATTCCTGGGAAGTGGTTCGGCTGGTGCGCTTTCCAGAAAAAAAGAAAAAAAAAGACGACCCCATCGGTCGGTAATATAACAGTCGAGAGCAGCGGAGATGCCATCTCGCACGCTAGTATGCTTATCGGCGTTGGAAGTAGGTTGGAAAATAATTGAATATAAACGAAAGAAGAAAACAGGACAAAATATCACAAGTAGATAGTAGCGAAATACGAACTAACAGCGTCTTCGTCGTCGCACGAAGCCAATTGCAGAAACGTTTTATTTTCTACTAGAACATTATTTATGCTTCGGTTATCGGCAAATTTCATCGTCTTCGCTTCCGATTCCGATCGGAAGAAGGTATAAATTTTGGATTTGCGGTAGAGGTCTTGACTTATATACGTACTGGTGCAATATTCCACGGATAGACGAGCGAAAGACATAAATCTAGCAGGCCTTTCTAGGTACATGCCTTATTTGGTTCAAGTACAATCCTGCCATTGGAGTTTATTTAACCAGAGTTTACAATTATTTATTCATTACAAACAATTTTATCATTAAAATATTCCAAAAATATTATTTGGTACCGCGGGACGCTGACCAGTGATGAGTCCAGCAACTTTATCCACAGTCTTTCCAATGTTACCCAGCCCATCGCCCAAGAACTTACACGAAATTGATTTCAAAGCTTCCAACTGAGCTCCCCAAATCGATAGTTGGCAGAATCTATAGAATTAAACAAACACACAAAAAACCATCAACGATCAATCTTGTTAAACGACATTCAATTCAATACATCACTTACCTAAAGTCGTTTTCCGTTGTGATTTGCTCCCCAATTTTGATATAAGGTGTTCCCTTACTCGTAAATGGTTTGAACAAACTGTCGTCTCGTGGATTACTCGCATTCATATGAGCAAATTTGGCAATGAATGTAGCAAACCCTTTTCTGGCGTTGATGTCGCGGTTTGACTTCACCGCAGCTTTTTGAATAACATTTCCGTATATATCATGAGTATCGAAAAGAATACCCAGCTCATCACCATGAGCAACTTTTTGCTTTTCCGGGCTCGCTTTCGATACCAGGGGAAGACCGGCTAGAAAATCACTTCCCTTTGTGTTATCGGATCGGTGCTCAAAGCTGTAGAAAAACGATTTGGACGATTTACTCCACGACTGGGCTGTTACAATGGCTGGTAGGTTGAACACTGCATCAGTGGTAGCTTCGACTAGCTTTGAAAATACTTGCGCAATGTTCCAGGACTGAGGTACTTCTAAGTAACTGGATAAATCAAGAACCGTGCCAAGGGAGTCCAAAAGAGCAACTGATTTGTTCACATTAAGGAATTCGGCTAGACCTACCGTCTTACTAGTAGATTTCAGAAAGTTTGATGCAGAGGAAAATGTAGCTTGTATGTCTTTTACATCAATTCCATTGGCTGTTTCGTCTTTGGTTACGCCTATAAGCAAGGGAATTTTTGGGAAGTCTCCTGCCTTCATGGAAACCTCAGGTTTCTCGGTTAACATTCCCAACAACCCTCGGCCATCATCTTTCTGCTCCACAACTGGACTAACACCAACGTTTCCGGTTAATGCTTTCACAGCTCTTTGTCCACTCAATCGACTCACTTGCAGATCGCTATCCACTTTGATGATATCTTCAACCGATTTTCCTCTCATGCAATTTACAATCTCTGTTTCATTGCTAGTGGAGCAATCGTGTTTCGCTACAATTTCATTTAACGTTGTAACTGGCTCAGAGTCATAAGAATTAGGTTGCAATGATGAGCCGGACATGGCAACCACTCCGGAAATTGAACTACGAGCCATCGTGGCGGATGTTAGAACCATCGCAGCCGTCGCACCTGAGCCATGACCGATGACTTTTATCTGGTTCGGATCTCCTCCAAACCATGAAATATAATCCTTCACCCAACGAATCGCTGACGCCATGTCCAACAAAGCAAGATTTCCAGAAAAATCACGACTGCCATCGCCTATAACACCGAATGATCCTAAACGGTATTGAATGGGAACAAATATGACTCCATTCTGAGTTAATGGCTCTCCGCCATACTGAGCCGCTGAACCATAGCGATATCCTCCGCCGTGAATCCACACTACGACCGGTATGCCAGTCGTTTCATCCGGCATCTGGGGAGTAAAAATATTGAGCAGCAAACAATCTTCATTTCCAATTACTTTGTAAGGGTTATTAGGCTCTGGTTGAGGACACGGTGGACCATTATTAATCGCATTCACGTCGCCACTCATCCTTTTAAAAGTCGGTCTTTGGAATCGGTACTCCCCTATGGGTGCCTCCGCATAGCGTATGCCTCGAAAGGAATACAAACCCGTCTGTCGGCTCCGTGTGCCTTCGACTCGAGCAGATCTGCCTACATAGCGCACAAATACTACCGGATCATCAACCGGGGGTGGCGCCGAACGTGTTCCGCCGACGATGGCTTCGCATCGCTTTACGACCGTCAGCAAAAGTAGTAAACTGGGAAGAATAATCAACAACCGCTTGCGACGCATAGCAAAATAGCACACCTATTCCGTTCTTGTTAATTAACAATCTAACCTAACTTTTCTGCGCTTTGCCTGTACAACTGGAAGAAAGAATCTTCCGCTCTATGAGCTTGGCTGCTGTAGACTGGAGGAGAAAATATCACACATAAGTAGCCGTCTGCTCAACATGCACTCTTATCAACATTTTATAGCGGATATGATAGCTCTCGTGCCTTCTCGTGGTTGTTTGTTAAGGGGATTCCATTTTTTTAATGGTTGTCCTTGATATCATAATATTAGCTCCAGCTGCTAAAATGCTATCGAAACAATGAATCTATGTACGATCAGAAAAGAATTGAAATAATTTCGCGGACCAGCCAATCGTTTAATAGCTTATATGAAATTAAATTAAGTGCTCTGGATGCAATTTAAAGTCAAAGGTCAAATTTTAAATAAACGGCGCTTAGTTTCTAGTAAAAATTATTAATTGATATCACAGCAAAGATACACACTTGAGTCATACTAAAAACACAGTATAATTGTCGTGGAAGGAACACAATGATTTTAGGCGACTAATAACGTATTACAGCTAAATGGAAATTAGCTCATTGAAGTATGTTCAATAAATTTATTTCATAGTCGAATGATCTTTAATTATTTGACTCCTAGTGCACTCTCTAACTAACGCTGATAAGATCTTTTTCGGTATTGGTGATAGTGCTCTAATAGGGCAGTTGGTTGCATAAATTCATATTTCAGTAAGATTTTACTAGGGACGTACGGACTGCATATTGGACTAATTACCTTACTAATATAAAGTGAATATTTTAGATCAACTAGTGGATGAAGTTGATCAGTTTCGTATGGAAGGCATTCTGCCCCCTATTCCTCTAATATATTCGCATATGGAAAGCAGTGCGGTAGAAAAGGCCATCGGGAAAAGACGTAGGTTAGCGAAAGTATGAATATTTATGCTTGAACTAGCTTTGATGAAGGGCACCAAGTATGGAGCACATTTCGTATTACATTAGTTGCCCATTAAAAGGCATATTCTTCCCGGATGACCATGTCAACCGTTTGATTCTAGCCCTCAAATTCTCAACAGCCAACTCGTTTACTTTGTTCGCCGCAGAAAATCAGCTTACTTCAAAAATTTTCTTCTTCCAACAGTGATTTGGGTCTTCTTCAGGTCCCTCTCGACGATGATACCCCGTTTGGCATAAAGACGTTTGGCATACGGATGATTGGCCGAATTGACGTTTGCCTGAATGGACGTTTGGTGATCGTGATCGTGATATTGAAATAAATAGGTCAATGTATATTAACAGGGTGCGGCAGAAAATAATGTGAAAATTTTCAAACTTGAGTATTGGGTTAATTCGTGTATCTAGTGACTAATTGCTGTCGAGAATGTATTTGTTTATGTTTACTTTCAAGTGCTGCAAATTCGTCAAAATGTTCGCGAAAGAAGTGATCACCAGTTTGTTGATGCCCAGAAGAAGCCGAAAGAGATTGCCAAGGTGGTAGGGTGCCATTTGGCAACAGTTTACCACATAAAAAAGTCCCTGCAGGATGGTCCTAAGCAGCGAAAGCCGGGAAGCGGACGTCCGCGCTTTGCACGCACGCCGAACGTGATCAAATCAGTCCGTGCAAAAATTGCTCGCAACCCGGTGCGTTCCATAAGAAATCTTGCAAAGAAAGCCAATATTTCGGAGAAATCCATGAGGAGAGTCATCCTGCATCTTTCAGAGCCAGAGTGAAACGCCACTTGTTTACGGACCGGGTCAAGGAACTACGAGTGACTCGTTCGAAGAGATTGCTTTCCTTGTTGAAGAAGGAAAAAATGATAATCCTGTTCTCCGAGGAATAGCTTTTCAGCATCGATGCTGTGGCCAACAGCCGCACGGACCGGTTCATTTCACCGCAGAAAATGGAGAACGCTTCGGAAAAAGTTTCATTCAAATTTCAAACCAAACATCCGGCTGGTGTCATGATGTTTGGCTTGGTGATGTCCAACGGTTTGAAAATGCCGCCTGTTTTCATTGATGCTCGAGTTAAAATCATCAATACCGACGTGTATATCGGTATTTTAAAGGACCAAGTGCTTCCCTGAGTGAAGGCCAACTTCTCCGAGGTCCAAACCGTTGGCTTGCAGCAGGATGGACCGCCGTATCATACGTCCAATCGACCAAACAATGGTTGATCGATAACATGATTTTTTGGCCGAAGGATTTGTGGCCCCCTAGCAGTCCTGATCTTAATCCGTTGGATTATTCGATTTGAGCATATGTTGATGCATGAGCCTGCAAAACATCACACCCTAGTGTGAAAACCCTGAAGTCAACCATAACACGCACATGGCAGTCAATGTCGGAGGACTACGTCCGAAAGGCATGCTCTGGCTTCCGGCGTCGGCTCGAGGATATTATTAATAAAAATGGAGGACACATTGAATAAATTTATTGCTTGAATTAATTGAAATTGGGATTTGAAAGAAATAGAACAAATTTTCTCATTATTTTCTGCCGCACCCTGTATGTGTATTCTCCATTCAAATTGTAAAATTCTCATATACTTGTCCCATTTGTTTTGCTTTAGTATGATCATATTGTCTCTCACCATGATGTGATATTCGTCAGTCATTTGAGGGCGACATTTTTCTGAGAAAACTTATTTTAACTAATGTTCAAAAGGACGAATAATTCATTTGAGAAAAGTCGGAATTTAAAATCAGATTCTACTGTGAAATACCATACCAAGAAATTTTAAGGTTCGAAGACATTTAGCAAAATATCTTTTAAACATTTCATTCCAAACAACGTCTCAAAAGTAAAATAAGAATAACGCAATTTTATAAAAGCTCAAATTATAAATTATTAGTTTCCCACATAATTCACCAGTTGGTTCAAAATTTCTTAAATTGAAATGCAAGAAATTACGTTTGTTTGATCAGTGAAACTCCAAAGAACTGCTCATGTTTGAAAAAAGGAAAAACCTCACGTAAGAGTTATATACCGGACAAGCGCTCGAATCATAAGTTCGCTTTTGGATACAGGAATATGCTTCGTCAAATATGCAGTGCTTTATTTCGGTGATCTTTAAAACTCCAAAGAACTGCTCATGTTTGAAAGAGGGAACATCTCACAAAAAGTAATAAACCGGACAAGCGCTTGATTCAAAAGTTTGCTTTCCAATACAGGAAAATGTATCGTCATAGAAGGCCCATTTGCAAAGAGTCAAAAGAAGGTATATTTCGGAGGAACTGCATATTTCTTCAAGATTATAAAAAACAATGAACCAATCTGTCTAGTTGTTTAACATAACACATATTTCCACCTAAAACCAGGAATCTACGACTTTATCAAAACATATTCATACTTCTCATGTATATGGGCAAATTGCCGAACACCATTTTTTGTATTTTTGAACATACAAATTTCGTTTTTTTAATGAATTTATATAGTTGAAACTTAAATAAAATGCTTATTACTGCAAAAGCGTACACATACTCTAAGTGTAATAAGTCTAGAATATAGGGATGTTTTCTAATGCGTTCGAGAATGTGTTTTTGGTTCCTTATTGCTTTTTTAGATCTAATGCGTTTGAAAATACTTTTATAAATTCTTATTTCCTTTTCTCTGCAATACATTTATGATAATAGACCATTTTCGACTAAACGCCCATTCGGCCAAACGTCCATTCGGCCAAACGTACATTCGGCCAAACATCCATTCGGCCAAACATCCACATGTCAAAGATCCATATGCCAAACGTCCCAACCCCTCTCGACGATGGCGTAGTATTTCTCGAATTGGGGGAGTTCTGGTGTGTTGTGAAGTTTCCCGCACGTTGTTGGTGACCGCCATTGCCTCTCCGTCAGAGGTGGTGTATCCCTATTTCTGCAGGCAGTTTAAAACAGTTAAAAAATGGCATGTGACTGTATTTGGTAGCTTGATTAAAAACGCACTTATTAGGTAATCTTTGGTTATGGGTAATTAGTAACCATGATTATAATTTTATTTCAAATAATAAACATCATATTGATGCAGTAATGAGCCAACGAAACTTCTGAGTGACGAATATATGTGGCAACATTTTTTAAACCATCGGAATCGGAAAGCAGCAAAAATATTTTCAAAGAATTTCATGAGATTTTCTCCAACGACAACTCACTGCTTGTTTTGTTAATTGGTCGTAATGAAAAATGTATAATGTTATGAAAATAATATCAAACTACAGAACATTTACCAGCACTACTCTCCTTAGCCAAATCCGGCCAAACACCACGGAACAGTATTGATGCTTCAGGAAAGACAAGAGACGTTTTTTCAAGACCATCGTCCATGGAAATTTCCATGTTGACGATCCAGGTTGCAAATGAGATATCGTTTTTCACAAACACAAGAGAAAATTTTCTGTCAAACTAAATATTTCTTAGTTAACTCCGATCTTTTTATATGCTTGAAATTGTCTACTATCTTTCCGCTTCCTGTTGTCACGACAAACCTGCCCAGGAAGCAGTTTAAAGTCTGCGTTGACGTAAGTTGAGCTCCAACAAACTTGCAACATATTTTTCTCATATATGAATCATGAAATAAAAATAATCAATGAAAAATTAATAAGAACTGTATCATTTAATTGAAATCCTTCTTTCTTAGTTTAAACATGAAAATGAATGAAGGCAGCTTTATATCCATAATTTTCTTTGGATTTGGCTCCATTAATGAGGTTTTAGACAGTGGTTTAGTCACATTTTCTGGAAGTCGTATTATAATTCTTTTTTAACTCTTCCGTGGTCTTGCACTCCTTACCACTTGACGATAGACCAGTAGCGTTCAATTGGACGAAACTGTGGAAAATTTGCTGGATTGATGTCTTTCTTAATGCATTCAGGTTTGTCATTTGGCTTCGGCCGAAAAAATCATACATTGTCTTGGGAGCTTGTGGAGGCGGAAGTGCTGGTCGGCGATTCTGATGCCGACTCCGTCTCTTCCGAAGAAGCCATCCGTGAATCGGATGCGGTGTCCGGAAAATCTATGGTCGACAAGCTCACGGAACGATGCTTGCACCGCTTGCAGGTTTGCTCCGGCCCTAAAGGCCCTACGGAGAATGTTGTTGACCGCTGGTTCCAGCTCTTGACTCCATACCAGTGAACCCCGCCACCACAGGAAGCATCTGGTTAGCGAGGAGTAGGTTGGCCTTCCCTAGAAGGAACCCTGCATTGCTGCACCAAGTGGTTTTTGCCAAGTATCAAGTAACTCAACGGCAAATGACTGACGCAGTTTAATGCTGGAATGGAAGCACCCCTGCCTCCACGCACGCTGTGATTCGCTCTCTCCCGTGCCAAGGGAATCTCGGCCGGTCCAGATGAAATCGGCTATCCACTACACTGCCGTTCTACGCAAAATTGTCCCATATTGCTTTTGAAGATTTTTATTTTTCTTAATAAAACGGTCTATTTTCACGTATATTTACAGCAAACACAAACAAAAATATTAGTTATTCGAAAACTTCCTCGAAACAATACCAAGTCTGTTTGTCCCATTGTGAAATTCTACGCATAATTGTCCCACTAGCGAAGTATTCAAAAGCAATGTATTTTACTTCGATTTTCACAAGCGTATTGTTCAGAATTATATAAAACTAGATGCTAAGGACCAAAAATCGATGTGAGTGGAAAGTGGAGGGGGCAGAACGTCTCCGTTCAAAAACGTAAGGATGAGATTTCTAAAAGTTGGTTCACAAATATTAGGCCACTTTAATTTGCACACAATTATAGGCACTTCCATTTTATTTGCACAGTGAACGGATTGACCAACAATGGTTACTAACTGACAAAATTATTGTGGGGTTAAAAATACCGGAAGTTTTTCAAAAACCAAAAAGAAATTTTATTCAATTCCAAATACATAAACATAGCTCATAGAAAAAACATGGTTATTGCTCAGTTCCTTTCATTGTAGGCAGGTTCTCAATGAATTTGAATTTTTGTTCTGGAACATCTTTATGCTGCTTTGACAGCAACGCCTTCTTCTTTACCGTCGATCCCTCAAGGAGAATTCTACCATGATACGTGTTGATTCATCGTGAAGATTTTATTTGCGATTATTTTTAGTTGCTTCTTTAGAAGTTGTTGAAATAAATCATGTTGACGTCTACGGAATTAGTGTATTCTATGTAGTAACGCCATTTTTCGATTTGGATGTTCCAGATACGTTCAATGTACGGTCGCGAGTGAATCTAGTTCAGTGTGTATTGACTAACTGTTAATTTCGTTCGAGTTCATAATGATGCCATTCACCGCTTTTCGTTTCTTGCGCAAAAATTCTCCTCCTGATTTCTTATTTTGTTTTATTTCTTGATTTCGTAAAAAGCTTCCATCAGAATCGTCACTTATTTCTAAAGATTTCGCTGGGAAGCTTTTCGCATGCTCGGTGCCGGCACTTACTCGAGCTGTTGAATCGTTCTTCCGATCCGTCAATGAGATCGAACCTGTAAAAATTGCCATCACTTATCATCACTTTCGTATGCAACACGGGCCAACGCATCCATTTCCAATTTCGAGTAAAACTTTCAAAATTTTCAGTGGGACTCTTATGCGTAGAATTGTTCAATTTATTCCATATTTCTCGGCATAACAGTCCCAACTGATCATTTTTCGTTAAAAGTAACATAAATTTAATCTACAAAACGAAAAAAAAATGATACGATTCATTAGATATGATGGTTTCCAACGTTATTTTGGACATAAAAGCATTATTTATTACGCCAATTCTTTTCCGATAACAAACTCAGTTGTATATTTTTCATAATGGGACAATTATGTGTAGAACGGCAGTACACTCAGTAGCAAAAAAAAGCCGAGCAAAATTTTGCTTCTAAAATACGCGTTGTTCAACCTTCTGTAACTTTGTCAATTATCAATATATTTGGCTGAAATTTTGACAACACTATAACTAATGTATACACCTTATGTGACCGAAATTTTATGTTATATAAGAGTTTATAAATTTGAAGTTATCATAGCATATGTGAAAAAAAGGCAATTTTGACATACCAATTTCAAAAATCCGTATTTCTGTGAAAAATTTAGGATATTAAAAATTTCTCCATGGCTTGAAATAATACAGAAATTAATGAGAATAAAATTTGAACTGTTTCCATTAAGTGGTTTGGACTACAGCTGGCGTCAAAGTTGACGCTCCAACATGAGTATTTCTCGCTTTCACCCGATGTTTACCATGCTGAACTATCGGTGCAGAAACTAGAACTAGCCAAATATATTGACAATTTACAAAGTTACAGAAGGTTGAACAACGCGTATTTTTAGAAGCAGTAACTTTGCTCGGCTTTTTTTTGCTACTGAGTGTAAAGAATGTGCACACCAAAAAGTAGTCAACGGGAAATTAGTGGTATTAAATGGAAAATATGAGCAAATCAAAAGTAAATCATTTATTTAAGACTTCATAAAAATACAAATATAAAACATATACAGTTAAGTCAATTTGACCTGTTATATCCAAATGCCCGCACCTTTCGTTTGACACCTTCCATCAGTTTTTGCACAGTGTCATCCGTCACCAATTTTGCAGCTTTCTGCCAGTTACGCCTGAAGCTTTTCTCATCAATTGCTACGCTATTCGTTTTTCGAAGATTCCTCTTGACCAGAGCCCAATACTTTTCGATCGGACGGAGTTCTGGCGAATTTGGTGGATTGCAATAATTTGGGACAATATTTACACCATTAGCAATGTACCAATCCTTAGCCAGTTTTCCATAGTGGCAAGATGCCAGGTCAGGCCAGAACAGCACCGAACCGTTAGTGTTCCCTGAATGAACGGCAACAGTCGTTTATTCAGACACTCTTTACGTAAATTTGTCCATTTAGAGTGCAAGTCGTGATGAAGATGTCGCTTCTGAGACCGCATCCACATATTGCCTGCCATACGAGGTATTTTTTGGGAACTTCGACAATTTTTTTGCTTAAAACGATCAGCAACATTTCCTCTTTGCAACGAGGTATAAAACTGTAGTCCCGGTATCTGCTTGGAAGTCAGCTTTGCAATATATTTCGTCGTCCAATATTATGCAGTCGTATTCCTTCAGCATAGTGTCATATAATTTTCTCGATCGAGATTTTGCGCTCTTGTTCTGGCTGTCGTTACGACTTGGAGCAACACCTACTTTGAATGATTTCAAGCCTGCACTTTTCTTCACTTTCTGGACGAACGATGGAGACATTTTCACCTTTTTCGCTACATCACGAACAGAGATACTCGGTTTCTTCTTAAATTCTTGAATCGCTTTCTTCCTCTCCGCGACGAAACGAAAATCATGGTTACCTCCGGAACCGACCTTTCTCTTAAAGTTAAGCGCTGCTGAAAGTTTAGTAACCGTCGATTTTGCGATTTTTAATGACTTGGCAATATCGCCGTGCGACATATCTGGATTTTCCACTCTTTTGTCGCAAAATTGCTTCGCGCACGCGTTCTTGATTCGACGCCATTTTACTTAATATAGGTTACTGCAGCCAAACGACGTCTTCATCATAGCACACATACATTAATATTCATGTAGTAGTGATCGGATTAGCAAAGCGTACACGGAGAAGACTGCATTGGGGCATTTCCGACGACTACTTTTTGGTGTGCACATTCTTTACTCTGGAATCTGTCTCTCGACGGTAGGACCACTCTGCTTCGCTTGCTCTACCAAGTCTGGATAAAAAATACCCTGCCTGCTACTTGGCCACACAGCCCTGTAGCCCAATATCTCTGACCTGGTGTGGTTCAAAAATCCTCGAGCGAATGGTCAACCGCCGACTATACGATTTCCTTCACTCCAATGGTCTAAGCGACAACCGACAACACGGCTTTCGGCCGGATTTCAGCCCAAACACCTACCTACGCTCGAATGTCTATGTCGAACTCGCCACTCTCGACAACTCAAAGACGTACAATTAGAGCCACAATATTTTTTTGAATCGGTCAACTAGTTGTGAGTTAAGAAATTGTTTTAAGCGTATTGCACAGTTTGAAGAATAAAAATTATTTTCTGCGTTTTATAACACACATAAAAGGAATGCTACATTTCGCATAAATTAATGAGATCTACTATGTTGATTAGAGCCAGATATCCCTGGAATCAGAGCTGTTGTAAGGATTATTGCAGACAATTTTGTATGCTGTATGAAAGATTGCTAACAATTACGATGTTACGCTTGATTAGGCTTGCAATTAAACGAGGGGAAATTTTTACACGACTGTTAAACCTTATTATTTTTTACTCTGTATGACCAGTATGTGACACCTCAAATCGCATGTAAACTGGCAAATTAATCATGATACGCGGTCTGGATTAAATTGACCTAAACTACTAATGCTAAGGAAATGATAAAATAAGTCATGTTAAAACTGAATGATAAGATAATTGAAAACGGATCAAAATTTTAAATCAACATTCCCCGGTGGTGGTTTCTTTTCAGTCGGATATCTTTCGCTAAAAAAGCGACCCCAGCGTTATGCTGCACGGTAGAATAAAAGCAAGTAAGCCGCAATGTTTCGAGCAACCAAGATCCTATCTACATTTACCGAATAAGCCAGGCACAAATGGCTCCCGTGTCTATTCCGAGAAAGACAATTTTCATAATTTCATATTTCTATTCAGTAAGCAAGGGGCTGTCTATGAACCACGAGAACAAGGTGCGGATAGTCATCCTACCAACCTCTACGTAGGCAATGGGGTGATTATATGATTTTAAATATGTACATAATATGTGTATAATAATATAATGACATTATTTTAAAATCAATATAATAATATTATCATAATAAAAATCAATGAACCTGTCATAGAATGATTGTTTTGGTGTTATAATCTAACATAATGTTTTATATCAGTTCTCGATAATATCAATTTAAACCCTCAAACATGCCATAGGCATGAATATTTAATTATATTTTAATTACAATAATCCAAATAAAAAACGAAGTATTCAACGCCACAGAGCAGTTTTTGAACCCATTTAAACCCTCCCCCTTGAAATGTCCACATGCTATATGGTCAGCTCCAAATGCAATTGAAAGATGGAGTGATTTTGTATTTTAAAAAAAAACAACCGTTCTACATTCAGGTATACATACATACATGACGGGTGTGCCCATGAGAACAATTTCATCGTCCGCTATATGAAAAGAGACGTTATATCTAGTTTTGTGATGAAAAAAAAATCGTATAAGGTATTACATATCCTTATTAAGATATAAGATTTGGGGTATAAGATTACCAACATTCAATGGCCTACGTTGTTGACAGTTGTGGCACAAGTTTCGGCAGTTTCAGAGGAAATAAGGTTAGAAACTCGTCACAGTATGCTTTTTGACTGGGATATTAGGCTGATGCAAAATTTGAAATATTTGCTCCCCAAGCTTAATCGACGGCCAATTTGGGTCCTGATAGTCCCCAAAAAATTTTAACACATTTGGTTTTAATTTGGCTTTGCACACGCTATTCAAAGTTTGTATGGGAATTAGTATGAAGAATCTCAAACTTACATTTCCAGATCCCCTAACATCTTGATATTATGTCCTTAAACCAAATCGTATATACATTCATATAGTGTAAAGTTGTCAACTATCAAAATGCCGAAGATACCTGACATGTAAATTTTATACAAAAATAGTTATTTTTGTAAAATTTTTGGGGACTATCAGGACCCAAATTGGCGTGGATTAAGCTTAGGGAGCAAATATTTCAAATTTTGCAACAGCCTACTGGGATATATTTTCTGCAGGCTTCCTAAATTGCTATAAATTAAGAGTAGATAAATGGTGTAAAATTTTAAAACATACCTGCCCTTGATAAGCAAATAACCAGAGTATTGGAAGTGCCTTAAACACTGGCCAGACTGAGCAGTTATAAAATGTTATAAGTATATCTTGGTGACGAATTTCAGTGTTGAAATTATTTTTCACCCGTTATAACATGTTATAACGCTGTAGTCTGAACAAGGCAGTCGAACTGAAATTTATTATCTACAGTTGGTTGAACATGAAAACATTTATACAAACACAACAGAATCAGTTGTTTTTCTGTAGTACCAAATGGCCTCACATTTGTATAAAAAGTTAAGTAGATGAATACTAAGTTTTTTTTTTGTTGGGGCGTAGAACCACTTCGTCCACCGAGTTGAACTTTTGTGATAATCTCAATGTTTAATGTATCTCAGATAGCTTACTCTGTAAGAGCGGAGTTTACCAAGCCGGAAACGGCCAGTTCGATTCCCGATCCAGTCGAAGCAATCTTCAGAGTTGAAAATTTGCTCGACTTTCCTGGGCAATAGAGCATCCTTGTTCTTGCCACAAAATTCATTGGTGTTGACATACAAAACTCTCAACAATACTAAGGTGAGAGCTGGGGAAAGCTTGTCGAAAAGTGCGCCAAAGCGAAGAGAACTAATACCAAGCCACAAAAGAGTCAAATTTTCCCTTAAACATCTTTAAGATCCCACAAGAGACAAAAGTTACCTGTATGCCATGATAACTAGTACACTGCCAACTAGTAATCAACCGACACAAATGTTAAACACAAGCCTGAACGCTTCATCTACGATTATGTTTTAGGGTTATCGCGCTCAAATCATGACAAAAATAGTACCCAGTGGCCTGCCTAAGCCTCGTTTTCAAGAATATAATCATTAAAATAAAAACAAAAACAAAAACAAACAAAATTTAATCATTATATCAAAAACTTGCTCATAAACTTATGTCTAAAGTGTGCATTCGATAAAAATGGCACACCGAAATTCGTCTGTAACTTTTGAACCGTATGAGTAAAAAACCAGCAAATACGTGCGAATCTTATTCATAGTGTATTGTTTGCATCTGTCAAGTTTTATAGTTATTCACAAAGTAGTTCCAGTCATGTCGTCGAAACAAAAAAATGTCTGTGAAAAAATGCTATCCACTCACAATTAAAATCCAGAGGTGTCCCTCTGTTTGATCTCTAAAAGGCTTGGAATTTAAAATACAATTGTTTCTTGTTTGATGAGAACCTTCAAGGAGCGTCTGAGTGCCTGTAGAAAAGAAGGAAGTGGTCGTTGAAGTGGTCCAATGGACAGTAAAATGGCTAGGAAAGTGGTGTAACAGTTCAAAAACCGTTGAAATATGTCAATTCAAGATGCCGCTAAAAATTCCAAGATGTCAGTCGGTTTTTGCACAAAACCATGAAACGTGTTGTGTTACATGCTTACAGGATACAAAAAACCCCAAACTGGAATGAAATTCAAAACATCACTGCGAACACCCGCGCCCGGAAACTTAATACGAAATACGGAAACTTAATACGAAATCAACAATCTTACGGCAAGGCCAACTGCTAAATCTAGCATTCTGCCACTCCGCTCGAAACGTGT
This sequence comes from Aedes japonicus, assembly GCA_034211315.2. Classification (NCBI taxonomy): domain Eukaryota; kingdom Metazoa; phylum Arthropoda; class Insecta; order Diptera; family Culicidae; genus Aedes; species Aedes japonicus. The sequence continues at coordinate 116,269 of JASCZW010004719.1, forward strand.
CGAATTTGTACCAAGCCAAAGGAGTCATTTTTGTGGCAAAAAAATCAACCCACGAAAGAACTTCACCCAATAGAAACATTCTGAACATTATGAAGACAGAACTTTGCAAACATTCCAAAACAATTGAAACAGAGCAGGAATTGAAGAAAATTTGAATAAAAGAAAAAAAAAACACTGGGAAAATCGATTTTACAAATTTTGATGGATGTAACTAGTGAAACGGAAGGTGCGGGCATTATAATTCGTGAGTAAGTATGTGTGTGTCATTTTTATCAAATACACCCTTTATGTGATATGCACACGGTCACTTGTCGGAAAACTTGTGAAATAATCGGTTAAGCGTTACCAAAATAATATACTCGTTTTGAATATCTCGGGTTATAGATCATCTGAGTTTTCTTCTGCAATTTTTATTTACAGTTCCTTAAATTCTTCCTCTTGATCAAGCTTTCATCGCAATCCAGGTTTCGATAAGGTTATAAAAAAAGTTTGCTTCATATGTAACAGCATCACAATAATCATGTCCCTACTGGTAACTCTATCTATTCCTTGTTCAATGTTTTAAAGAAGTATGAAACTGAAAAAGCAACGAAAATTTGTGGTTCATTAGCTTTGTCATTCACTTGTTGTTTACGCTGACTTCAATCTTTCAGTGTCTCGTTTAAACGTTGGATATCGAGGTGTTCAGCTTTTTATCCAAATCGCGATCTGAGGCCCCGTTTGTTAACAAAAAGCTCGTCCGATTTTGTTGTTCACTTGGGGGTTCGATGTTCCTTTTTACTGTCTCCTCCTCTAATTTCCGGATCGCAATACGCACATCTTTCATAACCACTTCTTCCAGTTTCTCCACGATGGCAGGTCGTTTTTTAACGGAAAAATTCTCATCTTCAAAATGCGTGTATTACGGGTGTGGCAGAAAATAATGCGAAAATGTTCAAACTTGAGTATTGGGTTATTTCGTGTAGCTAGTGACTAATTTCTGTCGAAAGTGTATTTGTTTATGTTTACTTTCAACTGCTGCATCCCAACATTCTATTTGTTTTATTGCAAGTCAAAATGTTCGCGAAATAAGTGATCACCAGTTTGTTGCTCGCCCAGATGAAGCCGAAAGAGATTGCCAAGGTGGTAGGGTGCCATTTGGCAACAGTTTACCGCATAATAAAGTCCCTGCAGGATGGTGATAAGCAGCGGAAGCCGAGAAGCGGGCGCCGAACGTGATCAAATCGGTCCGTGCAAAATTGCTCGCAACCCGGTGCGTTCCATAAGAAAACTTGCAAAAGAAGCCATTATTTCGGAGAAATCCATGCGGAGAATCATCATAAAAGACCTGCATTCAGAAAGCGAGCAATGGCGCTATAACCATAAGCCATAAAATGCTAGGACAAGAGTTAGTGCTCATGTTGTAACCAACAGACAAACTCTCACACAAGAAAAGGCCCTTGGCTCTGGAGCCTGGATACACGTAGGAAACGCCTGCGTTTCAGTCTAGCAAAAAGGACTACAAAAGGATTCATTCATTTTCTTAGCTGCGTCACGCCCAACGACCTAACAAATATACATATGCTGTTTCGCGAAGGTAAGCCTCTGGCACAATCCCATCCAATTTCCAACTCCGGATGTCTGTAAAGGTAGCAAGAGTACTCGGCACAAGTTCCTACCTCACGGCTCCAAGATTCATATGATCACAAAAAAATGCAAGCTGGAACATGGAGACGCCGGTTGGCGTTGTTATGGTGCTGAAGATCGTGTACCTGTGCATCATTGTGTTTGTCCATACCTGTAAATCGTAATTCCATTCTCATTCAATCAATAATTTAAACATCGCCTTGGAATCATCGTTGCATTCAAAACCAGGTGCCTGTAGCAAACGATGATAAGAATCAAAGGCAGAATTAGTTTTTCAGCATTTCAGCATAACATTAACGTAAAAATTGCACTTCTGAACTTCAAAGTATATTGATAAAAGACTGGCATGCGCTTATAAGCAGTTAAGAATTATATATAAATATTTTGTTTAGTTGCTAAGCCAGAAAGTCAGAAAGTCATTTATTTCAGAAATCGCCAAAATGGGCTCTTTCATCACTCCAATTGCTATCTTTGTAATATAACTACCCCAGCAACATTTCTGGTTTTATCATGGTTTTATAGCATTCTTGAAGTCTAGTTCATGCTCTTCAGAACCCTAATGAAACCAAAATTGTTACTTGGGTAGAATAGTATAAAGGAAAATGATAATTAATATCTTTTATTGAAATTTCATCTGTGATATTTAGAATGATCTATTCTGTTTTCAGCTTTTCCAAGACTAGTCAGATATTAATACATATCTAGTAGACGAATTTCACGCTAACTCATCCAGTGGTTGGCAACACCCCCTCAGAATCCAATTAAACTTTGTAGATGGGTAGACTATGTCTTTTCAAGCATCTTCGCATACTTTTTTTTACAAAATTTATGTAGAATAACATTTGAAAAGGCCTTAAGTTCTTTGGTCGACCTTTACGAAAAAGTGATGTATGGGTGATTTTTAGAAAATTGTCTTTACTTTTATGAAAAAAATTGTACAAATATTTTAAAACTTAAAGTCAATTTGCAAACAATGGCCATCTTAGAATTGGACGATTTTTTTTTTTTGAATAAAGGCAATATAATTGTCTGAAATTTCACCATGCCTTGCAAGATGGGCTCTTTTAAGAAAGAAAAGATTTTTTTACTACAAATTTTTCGTGTCAACATAACTAAATAAATATAACATTCACAAAAAAGTGATGCATATGTGACTTTTAGAAAATTGTCTTAGCTTTTACGAAAAAAAATGTAAAAATTGTAAAATCGATTTTTACACACTAAAAAAATATTTCAAAATTTGCAAAAAAAATACTAGCTTAGAATTTGACGAAATTTTTTTTTAATATAGGCAATACAATTGTGTAAAAGTTCACCATACATTACAAGAAGCGCACTTTTAAGGGAAAAAAGTTTTTTTCACAACAATTCACAACAAAAATGTCCTATTTTTATCACGCAAACTCATCTAGTTATGGTGTTCAACACCCCTATAGAATTCAATAAAACTTAGCAGACATAAAAAATTGAATGTATTGAACATCTTTGCAAAAAAAAATAATCATCTAGACTAACATTTGAAAAGGGTCAAACATATTAAATTTCCCTTTATATCAGTAAAACAGAACCAAACATGTACGTTATAGAAGTCATTCATAACTGCTTGTTCGGATATTCCTATTTTTAGAGGCGATTCAAATACAGCTTCGTATATCTTTTGGTGGGGGAGGGGGGCATAATCACTTTAAAGCAATACATGTATATATGAACACAGTAAAGTAAAATATGTACACATGTTAATAAAATGCATTTCAATATAGGTGGCCGTATTCCCTTATGGGCCCCTATAAAATGTTTACATATTTTTCTCATTTTTCTTTTTCACGAACAAAAATTACGTGTTTAACTCGGTTTGTTGATATTTACCATCATCCCCGTTGCCATACAAAAACTTTTTTTAATGAATTCCTAGTTCGTAGTGAAAGCTCTTGTCACAATACGACGATTGCTATCAATACACTTTGAAATTAATTGCAAGGAAATTGACGCGTTGGAAGTATAAACCTAATAAAGGCCTCAGTTCTTTAACAACCCCACTTAAAATATATAATTTTCTTTATGAAAAAAAACAGCTAAAATATTTACAATCCCGTTGCTTATGCTGAAAAAATGTGGAACGCATAATCTCACTCTTAAAATGAATGAAAAATTGTTGTATTGGTTTGGTATGTGAGAGACGGATACTATGTCTATCCGACTCAGATGTAAATGCGGCATTTTTCGACGAAAAATCCTTTTCTGCGTTTCCCTCAACGGCATTTTTTCCAGGAACTTGTTCGCTTTCCAAAAGCCAACTTCAAGATGTCTGAGGTGGGAGGGAAAAGAGTTTTTCGTTAACCCATATATTCAAACTAGAGCCTAGAGCCCCAGGCGTCAGACTACCTCGAAATCTACTATGTAAAACAAATAAAAGAAAGATGAAACGGAACATAAAAATTTACGACATCCACCAAATTGAATATAAATTCTGACCTAAGCGTATGCGAGCATTGGAGGCGAACGAGATAAATTGCCCTCCATTCAAGCGGAATGAAGCGATGGCTCAGTCACTGATTTGCTGGGGAATAATCATTCGGCCTTCAAGTGGAATATATTTCCGAAGTTTGAAGCAAATTCCTTGGAAAGAAGAAAACGGCACTGCTTCACCCGCATGATGTATTTGATCTTTTTTATTGGTGAAACTGCTGATAGCTGAAGAAAAGTTCCACTATATTTTAGGATGTCTATATTTATCGCCATTGTTTGAAATAAAATACAATAGTTGTGATAAATTCAACCTGCCGCATCCTGCTGAAAGTTTAACTTATGATACCCCATAAAAAGAGCTTATAGTTCAAGTAATGTATATATATACAGTATAAGCATCATTCACGCCGTAAGTAAGAGGTAAGAAGTAATAAGTAAAGTTTAAAAGTAAAATTTAAAACGTTAAGTATTAACTCGACCAAATTGATTATTTAATTATTTTGTATTAATTATTTATTCGCAGTTTTCATTTTTTTTAACTTTTTCCATTTTCTTAAAACAAATCTGTTCTACAGGGTGCGGCAGAAAATAGTGCGAAAATTTGTTCTATTTCTTTTAAATCCCATTTTCAACTAATTCAAGCAATAATATCAACATTTTCGAGTGCAGTTATCTTTATAAAGTCCTTTCAAACTAATTTATTCAATGTGTCCAATGTCTCAATTTTTATTAATAACATCCTTGAGCCGACGCCAGAAGCCAGAGCATGCCTTTCGGACGTAGTCCTCGGGCATTGACTGCCATGTGCGTGTTATGGTTGACTTCAGGGTTTTCACACTAGGGTGTGATGTTTTGCAGGCTCATGCTTCAACATATGCCCAAATCGAATAATCCAACGGATTAAGATCTGAACTGCTAGGGAGCCACAAATCCTTCGGCCAAAACTTCATGTTACCGTTCAACCATTGTTCGGTTCGATTGAACGTGTGACACGGCGCTCCATCCTCCTGTAGGACAACGTTTTGGTCCTCGGAGAAGTTGGACTTCACCCAGAGAAGCACTTGGTCCTTTATTTATTTATTTATTTCGTCAAACAATCAATCGTAGACTACATCAATGTTCTTATCTCCTATTATTATTTAAAATACCGATGTACACTTCGGCATTGATTTTAACTCCAGCATCGATGAAAACAGGCGGCATTTTCAAACCGTTGGACGCCACCAAGCCATGCAACATGACACCAGCCGAATGTTTGGTTTGAAATTTGAATTTCACTTTTTCCGGAACGTTCTCAATTTTTTTTTGCGGTGAAATGAACCGGTCCATGCGAGCAGGATTACCATTTTCTCCTTCTTCGACTAGGAAAGCAATCGCTTGGAACTCGTAGTTCCTTGGCATGGTCCGTAATCAAGTGGCACTTCACTCTGGCTCTGGATGCATGGTCTTCTTTGATGATTCTCCGCATGGATTTCTTGAAATATTGGCTTCATTTGCAAGTTTTCTTATGGAACGTACCGGGTTGCGAGCAATTTTTGCACGGACCGATTTGATCACGATCGGCGTGCGTGAAAAGTGCGGACGTCCGCTTCTCGGCTTTCGCTGCTTATCACCATCCTGCAGGGACTCTTTTATGCGGTAAACTGTTGCCAAATGTTGCCCTACCACCTTGGCAATCTCTTTCGGCTTCTTCTGGGCGAGCAACAAACTGGTGATCACTTCTTTCGCGAACATTTTGACGAATTTGCAATAAAACAAATAGAATATTTGGATGCAGCACTTGAAAGTAAACATAAACAAATACACTTTCGACAGAAATTAGTCAATAGCTACACGAATTAACCCAATATTCAAGTTTGAACATTTTCGGATTATTTTTTGCCGCACCCTCTAAATCACAAATTTGATGTCTCTTAGCGGTTGCTCATCTTTTCAAACAGGTCAATTTACATTCGACGATTTTCTTCCTCGATTTCTTCTTTTGCTGTATATAGACTTATTCTTTATTGTATATTACTGTACTATTTTGAAAGTGATCATTGAAGTTACCGCATAGTTTTGACAAGCAGACCGACAGTTATTTACGGCGATGTTTACTTTAAAGAAGACATCGGTGGTAAGTGTGGTTGCGTATCATCCCAGTGGATATGATATCAATCATAGCTCGTTGGAATTTTCTGAGACAAACAATCTCTGATCACGTCTTCCTTCGGAAGCGAAGCAAAGCCGTTGCCCAGGCCCATGTGGTTATCAGAGGGCTATTACTGAAATATCAAAGCAACCGTTGGGGTTTCCCACAGTAGCAGCACCAAAACGTCAAATCGCATATGAACCAGAACGTCAAAACTGAAGCACTTTGAAGTTTCTATTCGAATGAAGGTGGTATGTTTGGATGAACTATTCAAAACCTCATCTTTTCGAGAAGGTAAGTTCGAATGAGCTATCGAGTTGGTACATTCAAATTATCAATTTCATTTTGGATCAACCTGCCTTATTTAGTCGTTACCTCATTCAAAACCTTTTGGTGGCCCATCCGACCTGATCATAAGATTGGAAGCTCTAAAAACGGGGGTGGAGAATACTTATTAGAATCGAATCTATGCTGGAATCAATATTTCGTAAAACATTAATATATAGTGTTTTGAAATTGGAATTATCTTCCCATCATCATGGGATCGCAGTAGTTGACAGTAGTTTCTGCTAGAACCAAAGATATTAGGAGAAAGTATCCATAGGTCCGATAGCGTTCGGAAGGCTGTGAAATTGAATAGAAGTAGTTTGAAATTGGACGCAGGGCTTTTGTAAAGCAGTATTTCAAAGCAATTCAAGTTTCAAAACTGATGATCCCAAGCTAAAGCAATACCGGCGCCAGCCCCACCTGAATGCATATCAAATAAGGAAAGCGCAGGAATGTTAAACAGGTAAAATGAACCATAAAAATTGAAAAACGCTCCTATTTAGGGTCATTAGATAGCCACTAAACGTTGAGAAATAGCCTTCTGGAATAAAAAAATCATGAATTTTGATAACCATATTGCCAAGGTTCACTTCTAAATATGTGCATGGCCACTTAAAGCCCCACGGAAACCTATTACAGAATGGCCATTCTGGAGACATATGGTTCACAATCGAAAAATAATAATTTCTAGAAATTATTCCAACGACATCTTATCCCGAAGTTGATATTGATATTCCCAAATAGTGTCTCCGAAACGGACCACAGCCCCGAGAATCCGTATTTCTGGGAACCTGATGAATGAAAATGGACATTGCCAATCATTGACATGAAACGGATGAGTTTTGGAATCCAACGGGGCCAACAGAATTTAAATCAGTCAATAATTGTTAGAGTTAAAATCATTTGAATTTGGTGGGTATCCGGATTAAGGGGTAAAAAAGTCGAAGTCCCCTGCTTCAGCCACCCTTACTACTATACAAAATGTTTTTATAGACAAGGTTGCTTTCCAACTTTTACTAAGATGTCACTGACTTTCTTTTTTATAAACCTTAAAAAGTACTTTTGGATCAAAATGTTCAAAATGTTTGCTTGGATCAAAATGTTTGCTCATATTTAAACAATTTAGCGGTACATTTGTGTGATTGTGTTGCTAAATTTTACATAAAAAAAAAATCATACTAATATTTTTAGTGGATCATTCATGCTTTTAAAGTGAATACCACCAGAAGTTTTATGGATCATTTGGTCATTTTTTATGGAGCGTTTTTAAATTTCTATGGTTCATTTATTAGTGTTCTATACAAAAGAATGACTGCCGAATGTGTTGACGTGATACTCGCTTGATTGGCACTGTGATGTTGGATAACAGGATTGAGTGGCAGCAGGGTTCGTTTTAGTAAACGAAATTCTAAATTCCGTGACGTCTAGCAACAACAACAACAGTCGATGCTTTAAGCAGTCTCTTTTGATGTTTGTCTTTTGTTTGTTTCGTAAACTTTGAATTTGTACAACTACGCTCTACAAACTAATTGACTATTGGAACTAAAGGGTGTTCCGATCAAAATTTGGTCAAACAGTAATGTGTGTGAGTCGTTCAAAGTTTTTATTAATATGTCAAATTCTTTTTCTTTGTCAAGCTCCGCTTCCTTTTTACCGAATGCGAATTGCCGGGTCTTTTGTTTAACACCTGCCATAAGATTTTGTACAGTCTCCTTGTCCACTTTATTCGCCGCAGAACGCCAGTTTGCCTTGAACTTTTTCTCCCTCACAACAGCTTTTGGGTCTTCGTAAGGTTCCGCATGACGATGGCCCCATATTTTTCGATAGGGCGGAGCTCTTGCGTGTTGGGAGGGTCCTTGGGCACTACTTGAACGTTGTTGGGGTGCATACCACTCCACGGCCTTTTTTCCGTAATGGCAAGATACCAAATCCGGCCAAAATAGAACGGAACAATTGTGTCACTTCAGGAAAGGCAGTAGACGTTTTTGTAGACGCTCGCTCTGATAAATTTCCTGGTTGACGGTTCCAATGTAAACGTTGCTCTTCAAGCCACAGATACAGATGGCTTGCCACACCAGATATTTCTTCGCTAACTTTGACAGTTTTCCCCGTCCGATTGTTGCCACCTTTCCCCGTCCGATTGTCGTATAAAGTTCCTGTCCAGGAAGCTGTTTAAAGTCTGCCTTGAGGTAAGTTCCTCGTCTTGTACCACGCAATCAAACTTCGTCAGCATCGCCGTGTACAACTTTCGCGATTGGCTGACATGTTTTGTTTATCGTCGCTTTCTTGTAAGTCGACAGTCCAGCTCCATTTTTAACTCTATCCACGGTTGAAGGTGCCACTCCCAGCTTCTTTACGACATCTCGGACGGAGAGGGTAGGGTTTCGCTTGAAACAGCGGGCAACTCTTTTTGTCGTTGCTATGGCCTCCGGCTTTCGATTTCCCCCCGATCCAGCTTTTCTGGCTGACGACAAACGTTCACCGAACACTTTGAATACATTGGTAACAGTTGATTTAGCCCCATTCAACAATTTCGCCAAATTGGCGTGAGATTAGTTTGGGTTTTCGCCATGCACGTGCAAAATTTTGAGGTATGATGCTAAACGCACACATCTTCAAAATGACGGGTGGGCAAAATGTCGACCAAATTTTGATCGAAGCACCTTTTATTTCAAAATTTTCCTTTACTCCAATCATTATAAATATGCCTTGTTTTAAGTTAAGTTCTTCGCGATATGGGCGCACCTGCTTTTCCAATAAGCAAGAAGCAAAAAAGCAAAATATTTCAAACAAATTACACAACAGTAAAAACGAATCATTTGTCCATCTGATTATGTTGTTTGTTATCGCATGCTGGAACCCTATTTGCCTCATTTCAGCTATAGAAGTGCTTGCTTACAAAGACGCCCAAGTCACAAATTATTCCGGATTTCTACAATCCAAATCTACAATTGTTTCATAAATCCCAAAGGCAGCTGTGATATTTGAGTTATTAAAAGTTGCATTATATCAAGGAAGCTTTAAACGGATGTTGCTTTATATCGAGGTATGACTGTATTTAAATGTCATGCCTTTATAGTCATTTTTTTATTATTGCTCAAAACGTATAAACATACACAGATAAAAAGAAAAATTAAATTTTCTGCGTTATCTAATGCACAGAAAGAGAATGCTAGATTTGCACAAAATAATGGGATATCTCATGTAAATTTAAGCCAGATTACGCCTGAAGCAAGCCTGTTGTATGAAACAATGTTGTATGGCGTATGAAAGATTGCAAACAATCTCGTTGGTTACGCCTCCTTTGGTTTGGAATTAAACGACGGGAAATTTTAGGCGCCTGTTAAAATTCATTTTTTTTCTGTTCACTAAAACATAGTTGATTTGACCAATTTAGTATCTACGGTCGAAAACTTCAAACTTCTCCCCTATATGACCAGCTATTATCCATGGAATACTGAATACGAAATTATACCTTAGATGTGATTGGAAATCTCTAAATCCAGTTTCAATCACAATTTGGCAAAATGCGTCAACATTCTTGACAAACCGCATATATCGATGTCTCAACAAGCTGTCAGTTCCATAACTAGATTATTCGAAAACTACTTTCATCGATGGGGATCAATGCAACTCATTCGCAGAAATTTAGCTTTTGCTTCTTTTTTCTCTTTGCTGACGCTCGTATGTCAGCATGCGTCAATTGTGGTTTTAAACGATTTTTTTTTTGCCATGACATATCCGGATTGTGGCAAAAACAAGTAGATAACAGTCTACGCTTTACACTTCTTTATGCTATCTCGTATAAATCAACGCATTGCAAAATTTTCTTCTTTTTCTATTTCCAACCAGATCGACCTGAAGCATAAAAATCAACTTAACAACTCCGACAACATGGTAAAGATTGGAATCGACTTACGTGAGTACTACCCAAGCGTGGAGTGGGATATCTTGGGAGTGCCGGCAGAACGCCACGAGAAATACTACCCATGCTGTGCGGAACCATATCCTGGTAAGTAAGCAAAAACCATCCAATGTATAGCATTTGCCATGTCCTTTGCTAGGTAAAGGTATCCGGCGAATACGGCTAGGGTAGAGAACACTGTCTCCCCCTCGAGAACCTTACACCATTGATTATCTTTTAAGACGGTTTCTGATTAATTTTGTCCAAGCGAGTGAGGGTCAGACTGTTCTCCACCTTATGTCAGCAGAAAAGGTACAACATCACAAGACGCACATAATCCCACTGAATCAGTACCACGTATCTTACTTTTTCCCCTTCGTACACTCATAGTGCTAATGTATGTTTCTACTCTTTTCTTTCCGTTGCAGATATTTTCTTCAACATCACATTAAGACGGAAAACACTGTTCTACACGGTCAATTTGATAATACCGTGTGTCGGCATCTCATACCTCTCAGTATTGGTATTCTATTTGCCAGCTGATTCTGGAGAAAAAATTGCATTGTGCATCAGCATTCTGCTGTCGCAAACCATGTTCTTCCTCCTGATATCGGAAATCATTCCTTCTACCTCACTGGCGTTGCCCCTGCTTGGCAAGTACCTTCTGTTCACTATGATACTGGTCGGTTTCAGCGTCGTGATCACCATTATTATACTGAACATACACTATCGCAAACCGAGTACACATAAGATGGCACCGTGGGTCAGGAAGTTCTTTATACTACGACTACCGAAATTGCTTCTAATGCGGGTGCCAAACGACTTGCTCAAGGTAAGCAGGATTCCTCTTTTCCATTTCAAAATGTAGAAAATGACCTAGGGCACCCTTGAACTCTCGAGGTGGTCCGAAAAGTACTGTTTAGGATTAATTGCGTGTTTTTGCATTGTTCTATAATTCATTGGATATTTGGAACGTTGAGCAGCAATGCAAGATTTTCCTTTATATACGCCTAACCCTGGTAAACAGGCCATCCCTATGATGCAGCTGACTTGCAACACGGCACCCGAGGACACAGGTGTTGAACTCACATTTGATGCAATTTGCAACTGTTTTGCTTATACATACACACATCTGTCTATCTAGCTGGAGCGGATGTACGTCGAGCACATTCGTAATTTAGGTGCTTTCCTGCCACATTTGGAAGCTTTAATGGCCTCGACAGATCTCAATAATTGAAGATGCAATTTAGACCGGAACGACCTCTCTAATTGCAAACAGGTTACGTCCTATAGAAGAATTTTTCTCTTTTATCAATGGAACGATTTTCATGACGGAACGCCTCTGCTCAACAAATAAAAAGTTAAAGGACTACAAATTAAAACTTAGAGCGTCACGTGGTACAAGTACATACGGTTAAGTGAGGGAAAATTAATCAGGTTTCACTAGGATAAGCTTTTTAGGTAGTCGTTTGGGGCCTAGTAATATTGGATTATTTGTTTAAAACGGATTTTTTTTTACTGTGTCGCATCAGTGCTGTCTTCTAATTCGCGAATTAATTTTTATTTTTCCTCGAACTTTACCGGATGGAAAATAAACTGCTCGAGCTGACTTGTTTCTGATAGACGGCAACTCAATTTTGACAGACACCTTATCGAATGTTTCTTGATCAATAACAAAGGTATTTTAATCGATGAATCGATTGTTTCCAATCTGTCAAGTTTTAGTAAAATTGAAATTTATTCGCGAATTGGAACACAGCCTACACAGAGAAACCAAACTATCCAAAATTAAATCATTTTCACTCATCTTGACAGCAAAGTAAAACCAGTCATAATTGAGTTTTTCAAGAAGTATATCCAATTTTGAGTATTTCGGAAACTTTCACTTTTTTTAAACACTATTTAAAAAAAAAACTTTTTTGAGCGTATTAGTAGAACGATTGTGATTGGGAAACTAGGAGAATTTAAAATTAACACTTCATTTGATCACTTTTTAAAAAATAAAAAATAAAACCTTGAAACACTTTTCCAAATTTTCGCTAGCAAACGCGAGCAAATTCCTTTTAATTCTACTATGAGCTTATCTTTTGACAGATAGGCCTATTTCGTCTGCTACTTACAGACTTCTTCAGTGTCGAGTGCTCGACTTTCGGAAAGACTCAATGCTGAGTGAAATTAACTGTTTGTTGAAAACTAATCGGCAGTAAAGATAATCCAAATTTGAGTCTTCTTTTTTGATATTATTCGAAAATCTGCTCTAGTGAACTTTCTTTCTCTAAATTCAATAATAGAAAACATAAATTTAAATAAAATAATATGTATGTGTTTACATTTTCGAGTACATAAAGATACTCTTCGTATGTTATAATATTGTGTACCGAGCGAATGTGTTCCTCCAACACCTTGATTTTGCAATTTGTGGTTTCTTCACACTCATCAATGCAGGAATGTCTAGAATTTAAAAGTGACAACAATAAATATAGGCACTTGAATAAATGAAATAATTACACTTACCGGTAATTTTTTGTAGCCTCCCGAGTCCATAATTTTCTTTAATTGCTCCATACCATTTGTAGGCACCTCACTCGCGTTAAACTTAAAACTGGGCACTAGACAATTTTAGACTACACACTAGAAACGGTACGAAAAAAACTAATTTCCTTCCACCATTGTTGATTGAATGGCCATCAACAATTTTCAGCCAAAACAAAGTGACAGCACAACACTACGATTTGGAAAGTTTCGCGAAAGGCGCCTCTCGCGTACATTGAAAACTTACTTCTCTTAAAATACCTTGCTGTAGGTAAAATTTACTTTTTTAATCATACTGCAGGGTTGAGTTAAAACTACCTACCAGTGAGAACAAAATTATATCCAAAATAGTAGTCCTATCAGAGTACTTAATTTTGAGTACTGTCACACTTGATTTTGGATAGTTTGGGTTCTCCGTGTAAGTCAACGTAAGAATTTCTTTCAGTGGTTAGCTGTCAGTGGATCCTTTGACGAATTTTTATATTCGGAGCAGCATGTTTTTGTTGCATCATGAGTGGTTGCAAAACAACAAGCCAGCGCACCATATCAAAAGAGTCTATTTTGATATTCGTGGTTTAGCTGCAGTTATAAGTAATTTACTTATTAAAATATTTTTTTCACGCGGCTTTCCTCCGAGCAAAGGTACAACCACGGCGTTTCCTTATCTTGTGATCACTATGACAGTCGCATCGCGTATTGTATCCAATGAATCTGAGAATAGCTAAAGAAACCGTTGAAACAATGAATTTTTTTCGCCATTTTTCTTCATGGAAAAGATTCACATTTACGTTGGAAGGGAGCGGATGTCAAAATTCATATATGTGTTTGCTATTTAGTAACGTGAGAGAAAGGAGAATCGAAAATTGCGTAACGTAATATTAGAGCCAATCCTTGACACCGATTTTTGGAACAAGATTTTCCAGATTTTGACTGATGCAAGTATATCTTGTTAATAAATTACTAGTTTGAAAAAGAATTAAGGAGAGCTCTACCACGCTTAATGAAAAACCATTGACATGGCTTAATCTGTTACATGGAATATCTATGAATGACACAAATCTACAAAAAATTAAAATCTGATCCACACAAAGAACTTTAAATTACTGGTTTGGCAAACAATCTAATAATCACTTTTGACTCCCTTATGCCTCAGAAATATTGAAATGGCTTACAAACCAATATTCAAAAATAATGAGCTTCATTATTTCGAACGATCACTTTAAACCCTTGCGTAACTCTTAGGAAACGCTAATCGAGTCCCTCTTCTCCTTTGAAACACCTTTAATATGGAGCAATTCAAATTTGTGAAGCAATTTTCACACTCAATACCTCTCCCTCCCATCAGTGCGGGATGTAATTTATGTAAGACATTTTTATGTTTCCATTCTATGTTCATTAAAAGCGTAAAATGTAACAAACTTTGCATTAACAGTTTTTATCGCACACAATATCACGTATGAATCATGAATCATACCGTATGATATCCGCATTCCGACCTGTTTAGATGTTACGCTGGATTTTTTGTTCGGTTTGACAAGTTTGACAGTAACAGTGCGAATTTCAACAGTAATTTTCTACATACCACAACCACAGAGAACAGACATCCAGGCAAGAACATTTTTTCCCAAAATACTGTGTAAATTTTTTAAAGCAAACCGTTGGAAAATTAGCGCCGCCTAGTCTAGGCTTCACCAAACTAAAATTGGCAGACTATCAAATCCCAAGCTGCGCAAGTGGCGCCAACAACATACGAATCGCCAAAACTAACGGTAACAAGCTGTAATTTTAAAATGGCAGTTACAGAAATTTACACACGTAGGGCACTCTAGCTTGGATGTCTGTTCTCTGTGCCACAACCAAGGTTGCCACATGCACAGATTTATCTACACTGAAAATAAATCAATAATTTTTATTATGTAAATTGGCACTTAAATCGGTCAAATTTTGCTTTGAATTGAAATCATTTGAGCCAGTATGATTTTCATTTGCCGCACATAATTTTTAACACCGTCACTTAATACACAGGTTCGTTTCTAATGAGACTGATATGGTCCGCATATAATTTTCAATGACGAGAAATGTCATTCAAGTGTGTTTTCACGTTGCCCAATTCTATCCATCTTCGCACTTTAAACGAAATAAATATCCTGGGGCGAAAAACAATGAGCTGCTTTGTCGTGCTGACGAAAAAAAAAACTGAAAAATGTAGAAGCAAAGTGAAGTTTACCGTGTGGTGGTTGAGGTGCTTGTTTTGCCAGCGGAAGTCACTGAATTTTTTGAAGGTAATAAATTACTATAGATGTTCTTCTATGCCATGTTAACAGTGTTTATTTTGAACATTTCAGATCTGCCGAGCATGTTTAAATAATGTTTTATTTTATGATAGTACAAATAAAACTTCTTTTATTCACACATTTTGTTCTATTACATGAAAAGATACAAAAAATACAATACTAACCTTTTCATGAAAAAATAAAATCCATGCACCTTTTCACATTAAATATTTAAAAAAAAACTCATTTGAATTTTACTAGAACACGTTAATGCAATCCATGTACATTATAATTAATATCTATTCAGTTGTTGCACTTAAAGACTATATATTTATTGCACATATGGTTAATTACTCTATGGGTCATGACTAGTATTTGACCACATTTAATAAAAAATAAGTGCAGCACCAATACAGAGCAAAAGCTTTGCACTTTGTCCAAATCTATAGGTGATTGCACTTAAATATAAGGTGCATTGTTTTTTGAGTGTAGATTGACACAGATTTTTTCAATTTTATTTCACACAGATATCTGCATGTAAAGATTACAGATTGTTGAGAAAAACCAAGATTTTTAAGATTATTGCGATTGCTTGTCCACTCAAAAACGTCAAATTTAAAAAAAAAATGAGTACTTTTTAGAATTTAAATTTTTACCAATTCTACTTTCAGTGTGTTGTTTTAGACCCAGCCCAGCTAAAGAAAACAAATGACGATGAAATTAAAGTTACAGATGACAGTCTGATAGTCAGTTTGTTGTTTTTTGAGATATTTTTTTTAAGAAACTTTTATAGAATTGCTTAAAGATTCTATGAAAAGTTCTCAGCCATGCCCTGAGATATTCCTTCTAGCATTTCTATAGATGTTCTTAAGAGTTTGTGAGCATTCCTCCAGGGATTCAATCAGGAGTTTCTTCTGGCATTTCAACGGCAGTTTTTCAAAGCTTTGTTGTGATGAAGTTTTTGCAGGAATCCCTGAACTTGTGAAGTTTTGTGATTCTAGAGGAATCCTCGAACGAAACCTAATAGAACTATATCTTTATCTATAAGGTTATTCCTGACGTAATTTTTGGAGAAAATCCTGATTTATTGGAGAAATTGAAGAAGAATTTATTGCATGAATTCCATAATCTAATATATTTAATTCATAACTCTAAAAAATTCGCAGAGGGCTTTTGAAGTATTATTCCTTATTTTTTTTATCTAGGATGTCTGCAGGGGTTCTCACATATAGTTCCCCAGAAAAAAACTTCTTCAAAAATTTCTTCAATTATTCTGTTGGAGAAGTGTTTGTTTAAAAGTTCCTCAAGAGATTGCTCCACAAATTGCGGCAGAGTTTTCTGCTGGAATTTCAATGAAAATACTGTGCTCAGTAGTATTTTCTTGCACTCATGTAGAGGAATTTTGGGAAGTAAGAAGAACTTTTTCGATAATTACTTGTACTATTCGAATCATTTATTTCGGACGTGAGTTTTTGTTATCTTTAATATAGTCTTGTAGTGCGAAAACATATGAATATTTAGCCCAACTGTTCCGAATCGATGGCACCGCTTAAAAAACGCTTGTCTGGTTTTGAATCAGATGGAGCAATGATGGCAATTCTGACCAAGGGGTGGATTGCTCAGCACATTTTTCTCCTTTGTTATTTTTTTAGTGAGTCTACAAGTGTTAAAATGTTCTGGAATTTCCCGTAATGTGCCGGAAGTGCCTATGTGTTGACAGTCCAAATTGTTATTTTCTGCTGAGCCTGGCAACCAGACAATGCATATTGGCAAGGTTGCTGGTTTCTTATTTCTATAAGCTCAACTGTCAAATGTGTTTCTCAGTGTGTCATATATGTAGTATGGATTGTAAATCGATGTGCGGCAGTTATGAAACATATTTGTCTAGTGTTTTATACATTGTTGCTGACACATTGTTCTAAGCGACTTACCCTTTGTTCTGGCCGATCGGTTCAGAAACTGTGGAAACGTGACTGTTCTCATTTGATAATTATCAAATGTACTGGCTCCATGGACCAGCTATCCACGCGATAAGGTGCCATTGTACCTAGAACAGTTTCTCCAATCCGATACGATGCAAGGAATTCCAAACGATACTAAGTAGTTTGGAAATGAAACACTGAAAGTTCTGCGTCCATTTGCTACCAGGCTATCGTTGGAGTCAGCTGGCGAAAGGAGTTTGGCACGGTTTTCGGATCTCTTTTTGTATTTCTCGTTCCAATCCAACTGCGACAAAAATTAAACCACACAGCGCATTTTCTATCATCTTAATGACCAGATGACGCATCCATTTCTCCACTTCTTGAGCTACGTATTACCCCTTATCAACAAAGCGAACCATATCTTCCAATCAAAGCCTCCAGAATTCCCGAACATGTGTAATCAGCAGAAGTATCGCTAATGGTTCTCCTTGCAAATATTTGTGAGGATTATTACATGCAACCCCGGAAAGATTCCGGAGGAATAGGCCGGACGGATTTCGTGAGGAAAGGCCATCGAAGATGAGTTTTGTGAGCTGAGGAAGGCAACCATCAACAAGGACATCGAGGAATCGGATGACTTGCAGGCTTGTTGGAGGAAACTTCTGTTTTTCTAACAAGTAGATGGACTTTTGTACTGGCTTTTCTATTGCTTAGAAAGTTCATTGCCAACTTTCTACTAATTCTTGTACTTATAATTCTCTGCAGAAAGAAGATTAGTTTTGCTGTAGTGTGATGTACAAAAACTTGTAGGGATACTTTCACTTTTTTTTTTTTTATTTAAACACTATTTTTAAAAAAAAAACTTTTTTGAGCGTATTAGTAGAACGATTGTGATTGGGAAACTAGGAGAATTTAAAATTTAACACTTCATTTGATCACTTTTAAAAAAAATAAAAAATTAAACCTTGAAACACTTTTTTAAATTTTCGCTAGTAATCGCGAGCAAATTCCATTTAATTCCACTATGAGCTTATCTTTTGACAGATAGGGCTATTTCGTCTGCTACTTACAGACTTCTTCAGTGTCGAGTGCTCGACGTAGGGATAGTTGCTACTTAGCTCTCTAGAAAAGACCATTTTGTATCAGATAAACAAAATAAATGTGTTTAGATGAATATATATCTGTTTTTGTTTTGCATTCAACTCAATAACAATTATTAAAAAAAAGTTTCCATTTTACTTTTACAGCACAAAGTTTGAAGTAAAGATTTTTGCCAAGATTTTCAACAGTTAAACACATATAAAAAAGATTTTTTTGACATAAATAATATATGGGATTGAAAAATAATGTGCCAACCCTGACCACAACGGTTCAGAGGAAGCCAACCAAGCAGTCGAAAATGGGCAACACGCAACAAACAAGATAAGAAACAAGTGGTGAAAGTATACACGAGGAAGCCCAACATGTCGGTCAGAAATGTTGCCAAAAAGTGTAGCTAACTCAACTGTGTGGGAAATTAAAGTGAGATGTGGACTGAGGTCGTTCAAAGCCGAGATGATAAAGGGTTTGAAAAAACTAAAATTGGGCTCGAAAAATAAAGTGTGGCCCAGTTAGAATTGGAACATAGATTATTGCGCATATTTCGGATATACATGAACAAAATAGTATTCTGTTTTAACTTAAATGTTCGACTTTATGTGAACATTAGAGGGAAAATACAAAAACATAATCATCTCGATTTCAAAGAAATTTGCAGACATTTTTCGGAATACGTTTCATCAACCGGCGCACATTATTCTCATCCATCGTTTTGGCAATCTTATTTCACTTGGTTCTCAATACATTGTTGCTTTTGACGACACTGCCATTCACTTTTAGCTTCCTCTTCATAATAGCCCAAAATCTCTCTATCGGCCTAAGCTGGGGACAGTTTGGTGGGTTGAGTTCTTCCGGTATAAACTGAATTTCTTTAGTTTCATACCACGGTAGCACTGTTTTACTGCAATGACAGCTTTCAAGATCTGGCCAAAACATGACATTCCGTTCTGTATAGCTCTGAATAAAATGTCTTATCAGTGATGAAAACCTTGGTCTTCCTACCGCAGCTACAGATGCCTTGCCAAATTTAGCTGCAAACACAAACTTGAATTTGGTAAGAACATCTCCCCGAGCCGTAGCTAAGTAAAATTATTGTCCCGGTAGCTGTTTGAAATCGGCTTTTACATAGGCATTCATCATCCATGAGGAGACAGCCATTGAATTTAGTCAACACTTGATCATACAGTTTTCTGGCACCGATTAAAGCCACATTGTTGTGCTTTTGATCCCTATTTGGTTGTCTACAGACACGGTATGACTTAAAGCCTTCGTGGAGACGAATCCGTTGTTCGGTAGAGCCTGCGGCGCGAAACTTTTTAGCCAAATCACGGTCTCAGATGTTGGGGTTTGCCTTAATGTTCTTGATGACTTAGTTTCGCAGTTGACGGTTGACAGTACCCGCCAGACGCTTGTTGGTCTGGGCCAAAACTTGCTAAAGTGTTGGGTTTTCCCCGAAATACCATGTGGTGTGTTTTGAATAAGTACAGAGAAACTTTGTGGACGGATCGTAAGCCTCAAATCAACCGTCAACTGCGGAACAAAGTCATTAAGAACATTAAGGCAAACCCCAACATCTCAGACCGCGATGTGGCCAAAAATGTTCGCGCCGCACGCAGCAACGGATTCGTTTCCGGGAAGGCTTCAAGTCATACCGTGCCTGTAGACAACTAAATAGGGATCAAAAGCAAAAAAATCTGGCCAGAATCCGTGCCAGAAAACTGTATTATCAGGTGTTGACAAAATTCTCCTCATGGATGATTAAACTAATGTAAAGGCCGATTTCAAACAGCTATCGGGACAAACATTTTACTTGGCTACGGCTCGCGGAGATGTTCCTGCTAAATTCAAGTTTGTGTTTGCAGATAAATTTGCACGTATATATATGATTTGGCAAGGCATCTGTAGCTGCGGTAGGAAGACCAAGGTTTTCATCACTGAAAAGACATTTAATACAGAGCTGTACAGAACGGATTGTCTCCAAAAGCGAATATTGCCATTCATCAGATCCCACAATGAACCTGTCATGTTTTGGCCAGATCTTGCAAGATGTCATTACAGTAAAACAGTGCTACAGTTTATACCGAAACTAACGGGATTCAGTTTATACCGAAAGAACTCAACCCACCAAACTGTCCCCAGCTCAGACCGATAGAGAGATTTAGGGGTATTATGAAGAAGAAGCTGAAGGTGAATGGCCATGTCGTCAAAAGCATCAATGAATTGAGAACCAAGTGGAATAGGATTGCCAAAACGATGGATGAGAATAATGTGCACAGGTTGATGAAATGTATTCCGGGAAAAGTTCGCAAATTTTTTCGAAATCGAGATGATTAATTTTTTTTTTGTATTTTCCCTCTGAAGTTCATGAAAAATTTAACATTTTAGTTAAAACAGAATACTATTTTGTTAATGTATATCCGAAATATGCGCAACAGTCTATGTTCCAATTGTAACTGGGCTACACATTACTCATGAAAAATAATGAAGTTTGAACCGTCGAAAGGCATGTTTCGACAAAAATCTGTATTTTTTCCATCATCAAGGGTTCTTCTAGAGTATCTGGATTGTCCCAGAATGGCTCATATAGCCATTGGGTCATTTCTTGGCTAGATGTAGACAACTTATAAATAATCAAGAAATTTGAGAAATTTGTTCCGATGAAATTTTGTATCTGTCGCTTCACGGATCGTGGCAAAACAAGCGATCTTTCGGCACAGATTCCTTGTGGTCAACAGGGTCAATAAGAGCAATATTTCCCGGAAACTAAAAATTGAAACTCTACACACTTAGATTTTTTTACAGACATCTGGAAAGTTTTACCGAATTTTCAACAGCTGAACGTTCGGTAATCCGATTTAACTGATTTCGGTGAAATTTTCTGTAAAAATTTACCGGTTTTCGGTAAAATTTTACCGAAATCCGTAAAATCGGATTTCCGAACGTTCAGCTGTTGAGAATTCGGTAAAGTTTGACAGATTTGTGTAAAATAAACTGAGTGTGTAATAAGCATTTTTAATGCTAAGCCTTTAAAATGTGGTCATACGAACCTTCCGCTATGTGAATTTGAGATCCGGGTCAATATGACCCGAAAAACTTCATGCATAACTTTTCGATGCAGAAACGTTACTTTATGTGATTTAAGAAAAGTCAGGAAAATTCAAAATTGTTGATGCTTAGTTTAGAAAGTCAAAGCATTTTGAAAATCCATTCCAAGTCATATTCAACCTTTTATGGATCATTGGAAATTTGTTTACGAAACATTTACGAAAACCTTTAAATCATATGCAGATATTTAAGTGGGCAAGGAATACATTGTATGGATCAGTTTTGTAACTTTAAGGAAAATTATTAAATCATTTACAACATATTTTCAGGTCGTTCGTTGTGTTTTATCGATCATTCCTTAGCTATAAGTCACATTGATGGATTTTCTGAATTTTTATGAATCACCAGGGTTTTATGAATCGTGAATGCGTTTTTTACCGAACAGCATTAATTTTTTATGGATCATTTGTTCAATTTTAAAGATGCAAACTTATCGCTCTCTAGATATTTATGTGAACTCATGTTACTGAATAATTCAACTCATTCCTACATAACTCCACATGCTCACTGACATCTTTCAAATAAATCATGTATTCCAATCACTGCAGGAATTGGCGGCCAACAAAATAAACTACGGAATTAAAATCAGCAAGAGTAAATTTGGGGCCGCTCTAGCAGCCCACTCCCAAATGCAGCAAAATTCGGGTGGCTCAAGTCCCGATTCAATCAGACACATGCAAGGTCGACCGGGCGGATGCAATGGACTACACTCAACGACAGCTACAAATAGGTTAGTCTGATGATTTATTGACCCTCAACCAAGAAACGTTCTAAAGCAAGTCTTTTGCCACCGGCTTCGGAGTGAAATTGCTTCCAGCATTATGGTTCATTCTGTCAAGGCAGTTTACGGCTGAGTTCAAGTTTGTTGCTTTGCTGCTATATTGGGTCGTTTTCTTTTTTGTCCTAACAGATTTAGCGGACTCGTTGGAGCCCTTGGAGGAGGTCTCAGTAGTTTAGGCGGCTATAACGGGCTTCCATCGGTGATGTCTGGTTTGGACGAATCGCTGAGCGATGTGGCGCCTAGGAAAAAATACCCATTTGAACTGGAGAAAGCTATTCATAACGTTATGTTTATACAGCATCACATGCAGCGCCAGGATGAGTTTAATGCGGTAAGTATTTCTCGTTTGGCTTCCTTCTTGGTATACATATGTATGCCTATAGGACATACTACATAAATGGAAGAAGTCTTTCTCTACCAGTGCAAGCTCTAGGAGCAGTTTGCCAACTCAATCAAAGCAGAAACGCCTTGCTATTCACCCTCTCCCACCCACTTTCAGATTTACCATTCTGTTCTATAGGCTTTCAAGTCAGAATGCTCGTAATCATGTTCAATCAACTTTTTCTCTGCTTTCTTCTATACCATTGCTCATTGGAGCACTGTTATTCATACGGAAGGCGAAACAGGGCTCGTGGTATTGATTTTTTTTATATCTGACCATTATCTTAGAATTTATATCCTCATTTATTCGCTCCCATGCGTCCTCTATTTCCCGTAGCAGCCAAATGCGCATTTATTGAGTTGAAGAGGCAAAACTGGAGAGAAGCTCGTCTTTGAATAATTACAATCGCATACACATACCACTTGCTGATTATCTTTTCTTTCCGATTCATTGTTGGTTCATTTTATCCGCATGCACTGACCGATGTGGCCTGAAATGACTCGACCTCTCGAATAATTTTGTACGGAACAAACAAAAACGCCAATAACAATAATACAGGAGGATCAAGATTGGGGATTTGTGGCGATGGTATTGGATCGTTTATTTTTATGGTTATTTACACTAGCGTCATTGTTCGGCACATTTGCAATCTTATGCGAAGCACCATCGCTATACGACGATACTAAACCGATTGACATAGAGTACTCCATTATCGCTCAGAAACTGTTCAACCTCACCATTAAGGATCCTCGGCATGCTTAAGTGCTGAATGATCGTCCACGACGCGACAGGCTATCTCACTAGTAAATAATCCTAACTCTACAAAAAAACGAGTGTTTTCGGACGCTCTTTGGTGAGCAACCAAGTCTCATTAACTCCAGAGTTGTTTCATGTAAGTGTATTCGTATTGAACCAAGAAAGCAATTTTCCACGACGTTATTAATGAGTCACTGAAGAACACAACACTTAAACAAATGATTGATATCATGTTATAGAAGTCAAACGGTAATCTTAGGCACGCAGTGAAAGTGACTATCAATTAATCAGAAGAGAAAAAAACACTTTTTACGAAATTGAAATAAATTAACATGTTTTTATCTAAGAAAATGACTGTTCAATCAACAAATATATCACATTCCAATCAAATATATCACATTCCCATGATAAATAACGAACAATGTGAACTTCCGAAAATCGCCATTGCGCGCTGTGCTGTTGGATGCATCAATAGGAAACGATTGCACGATTTATAATTGACTTATAACATACGTTATAGAAGGCCCATTTGGCCCCAACTACGTTGGCTGTGTATGACCCTTGAGCTGTCATCATAACTTCTTCTTCAGCATTTCTTGCCATCACAATTAGCTTTTTGGTTGCTGTTCTAAATGCACTTCCACAGTTATTAATTAAGAGCTTTCGAAGCCAGGTACCATTTTTGCATCAGTATGATTGTGTGGAAAGTAGAATTATACCCTGTGCCCAGGGAGTCCAGAAATTTTTCTTAACGTAAAATGTCTAGACCAAACGGGGAATCGAACCCAGCCACCTCCAGCATGGTGTTGTTTTGTAGCTGTCCCTTTACCAACTGTTAGCTAACGGCTGTTCCAGAAAGTATAAGCACACCTAATTTTAACGGTCACTTTGAATATATTGAAATATTTCAACATGTTTTGGCTGCGTCCTTTTGTTTGACATAGCATCAATAAAGTGCTCATTTTTGTGTTACCTATCAAAATCCGCGGTCTTACTCCGGAACAACGAAAAAGTATCGTGCACAATGGTGCACTGTGAGCGGACTTTCCTTGAGAAAATTGACCAAGGAAGAGTGTGTAAGCGTCGGAGCGGTACGATCTCCGATTCGAAAATATAGAGAACAGTGTACGTTTGAAGATGCGCCGAAGAGTGGTCGGAAATCCGGTCCTGTTAGTCCGGATATCGATAAAAAGATCAGGGATGCCTACAAGCGAAAACCATCGACTTCCGTTCGGGATGTTGCGAAAAAACTAGGGACCTTGTCGAGTAACGTCATGCGTGCCAAAGAAAGACTTGGGCTAAAAATATACCGAAAGCAAAAAAAAAATCCAAAAGGAACCCAAAACAGGCCGCGTCCGTGAAACCACGGGCCCGCAAACTCTACGATTCGTTATTGTGTAGAAATTCTGAGTGTACAATAATGGAGGATGAAACGTATGTGAAACTAGATTACAAAACGCTTCCCGGACCACAATTCTATACAGTAAGCAAAGACAAAGACACCCCGAAACGGAGAAGGCAATTTTTCCCGAAAAATTCGGTAAGAAGGTTATGGTTTGGCAGGCAATATGCAAGTGTGGTGAAACATCTAGTCCGTACATCACAACGGAGACGAAGAGCACTCAGAAATACGTTAAGAAATGTCTCCAGAAGCGATTATTGCCGATGATCAGGCAGCACGAAGGTCAAGTAGTGTTTTGGACTGATTTGGCGTCATGTCATTACGCAAACACTTTAGAATAGTACAAAAGTCAAATGTATGTTTCCTTCCGAAAGACATGAATCCGCCGAACTGCCCGGAGGCACGGCAAATGGAGACTTTTTGGGGTTTAACCAAAGTAAAGCTTCGAAAATTCATAAAACCAGCGGACGACATCCAAAAATTTAAAAAAGATTGGCTAAAAGTGGTCAAAATTGTGGGAAGTACCACTGTGCAGAAGCTAATGGGTCCTGTTCGAGGAAAAGTTAGGAGCCTTGGATATGATTAAATATTTTGATTAAGGGGGATATACAGTTAGAACAAGAAAAAAAACTCATATTTGAAAATTATTTTTCAAGGGGAAGTTTTAACTCAAATTAATCGAAACTTTTTACAATTATAAGTGTGTCCATGTAGTCTCCAAAAATATTTTTTTCAATTTTTTTTTCAAGTAAATGGAGGCCGTTAGAGTACGCTTAAAAATTAGTTGTATTTTGCTTGTGCCGGCTCTTCTGGTAATTACATTTACAGTTAGTAGATGAATTTAAAAAAAAAGTAAAAACAAAAAATTTGCTTTTTTGAAAAAATCCAATTTTTTTCCGCCATTTTATCACATTTCTCTATGCTTAATTAAAAAATATTACAATAATTTTAAATTCATATAGAAGGTAATACTATAATAAAGAAATCCTATAAGTTTCAGCTTAATCGAACAATTAGTTTTAGAGTTATCACCGGCATAAACTCCGAAAGTGCAGTTTTGAGAAAAACGCGTTGAAAATAGGTATTCTCGGTCAAGCGTCTGTTTAAACCTGCTGCGCGCGAAAAAGGCGTCTTCAAAAAACGATGAAAAGAAACACTTGGAGTTCGAATTTCGAAAAAAGGGTTTCAGGAGCGTATTCTACGGGAAATTCACTAACTTTTTATGCAAAAAAAATAAATTGAATTTTTTGGTCATTCTAACTGTGTATTCCCCCTTAAACGAGAGTAAAATATCATATAAAACACAAATACAAATATGATTTGTCAAATAAAATTATTAAAACTAAAAAAAACATGACTTTTTTTTTTATTTTGAAAGTGTTTATACTTTCTGGAACAGTCTATAATTCGGGTGGATTCGAAATTTTTATTTAATGCTGAGTTACAAATTGTTGAGATTTTGTTAAAAGTTCAACACCCTTTCGTATTGGGAAACTTGACCCGCGGATTTCATTTGGCCGAAACACATTGAAACACCTGGTGGCCGCCTTGAGCTAATCAAAGCAAAGAAAAAATGGTACTCGGTGACAAATGATCTTTTGTTTTTTTTTAAACTAAGAGGGTAGACATTCATGAATATCACATGTGGGGATATCATGCTGTAAATCTTAAACTGAAGTTTCGTACGAAATGTTAAGGGCAATTAGTTCTCTACTCTTAGTCGCAAATAAACCAAACAAAAATGTCCTGATTGTAAATCCGGTTTGAAGGGAGATTCTGTAAAAAACGCGTTATATTTCAAATAATAATGCATGATATCAAATTGATATCGTTGGCAAACTATCGTGGAATTGCCATTATCTCTTGCATCCCAAAACTTTTTGAATCTCTCGTGAATGAAAATATTTTTCAGCAAGTAAAAAATCAAATTACAAGCAAACAGCACGGCTTTTTCAAAGGTCGCTCAACCACTTCTAATCTTCTTGAATTTGTAACTTTTATTTTGAATGCAATGGACAATGGCAAGCACGTAGAAGCACTTTACACTGACTTCAGTAAGGCCTTTGACCGAATCGACATACCATTATTACTCTTCAAATTGCAAACAATTGGAATGGAACCTGGACTGTTAAATTGGCTGCAGTCATATTTAGCGCATCGCGAACAAATTGTTCGCTTTCAAAATAAACTTTCAGAACCTATCTCTGTCACCTCGGGGTCCCCAAGGTTCACATTTAGGCCCACTTCTTTTTATTTTGTACATAAACGACATTTCCTACATACTTAAAAAATCCAAATACTGATATATGCAGATTACATGAAGCTCTTCATGGAAATAAACAATCCTAGTGACGCAGAAGAATTCCAGAACGAAATTAACTTATTCAACACATAGTGTAGCAAAAGCTTACTTCAACTTAACGTGAAAAAATGTAACTCAATAGTATTTAGCAGAAAAATCGAAACACCTCGTACGGAAATATTTTTAGGAAACCAAAAAGTAGAAACATGCAAAATAGTAAGGGACTTAGGCATTACCCTAGACTCTAAACTCACTTTTGTAGAACATTACAACACTATTATAAGTAAAGCAAATAGCATGCTGGGCTTCATTAAGAGGTTCAGTCACAATTTTCAAGATCCATATACTATTAAAATATTATACATTACATATGTCAGGCCAATTCTGGAATACTGCAACCTAGTATGGAACCCATACTGTTCCATACACGACGAACGCATAGAATCCGTCCAAAAGCAATTTCTTTTATATGCCCTAAGGAAATTGAATTGGACTGTCTTTCCACTATCATCTTATGAAGCACGCTGCATTAGGGTGGGGCTTATTTGAAAAAAATAATCGGGCACATGTTTTCCCATGTGGAAAATGATCTTTAGGGTCCATCAGATGACATACTAAAATTTCAGATTTTTTCGTTAAGGTTTAGAGGTGCCGAAATGGGCCTAAGTGCTAAATGTCGAGCGGTAGCAAATATCGACCAAAACAGATGCATCTATAAGTAAACACGTTATTTTGTGACCCTAAAGGGCCAAAATGTTGTCGGTTTTGCGGTATCTCTCAACGCTTTTGAGATATAAGCCTCAACAATGAATGTGTGTTTGCAGTTACGCCAACATATTTGAACTATCGCAAGCAACATCTTTGCTGTACGTTTATAATGACAAAATTATATACTGAGAAAAAGGCAGAGAGAAAGAGAGCGAAAGAAGGAGGGAGATTGAGAGAGAGAGAGAGAGAGAGAGAAAGAGAGAATGATCTTATAATTGAGAGTACACATGGATTTGGAAATTATTTAAACGTATTTATATATTGATTAATATTGGGGACTAATAAAATTACATGTCATGTCGAATACTGATTAACAATACTACCTTTCTTCAAATCAGCAAAGTTTTGGTTACAAAAATTCAAATTTACAATAAGGTTTTGTAAGTGGTTTTCGTATTGATTTATGTTACCATTATAATCTGCAATCAGTCTGATGGCTCTTTCAGTGTAATCGTTTACGACCTTCAAATTATCAACGATGTTTCTTCCATGAATGTAGGCCTCATTTATGAACCATGAAGCCACGGGTACATTGAGAAAGCTGAAATTTATAACAAGCTTGTCAAAAATATATGTTGTGTTCTCAGTTCGCAAATGCGCTATGCAGATCTTCCTCGCAGATTTTTTATTGCCGAGATTAGGTTTAATCGAGCGTGCGAGGTCCTGCCGTTCTATATCCGGAATGTTTTCATCGAAACTGGCGAGACCAACAAATTAATAGTTTGGAATTCTTGAAGCCTGGAGATCAATAGAAGATTTATTTAAGATACCAACGTAGGACGAGTTGCTGAAAACCAGGCCTCAATATACATTGATACCAGAAACGTACAAATATCCAGAAGTCCTGAAGTTTCCTGCCTTTAAAGTTTGAACTGCGCTCAAAATAACCATATTTTCAAGCTATAAATGGCTTTCGCCTTCCACCTAGCAGCATGCATTGGTCCAGGCTGACGGAATTGGACGCTTATAGCATTAGTCAAGAAAGATTGTAGTTAATTCAAGCAAATCAGGTAATCGTCGCGAGATTGGCCAGTCTGTAAGAAATTACGAAGGAAATAAGGTAAGCTTTTGATAGTTTAGCGGAAGATAACTTACAGCAATGTGATTTTTGTTGAAATTATTTCTGCTCGACCAGCTGCATTCAACGTAAAAGGATATGTTTTTGAAACAATGAAATTAGATTAATTTATGTTGGGCCATTGCTGTTGAAACTACATACAGGGAAATTTTAATTTCAGATAGAGCCATCAACCTGATTCAAGATTATGATGGTAACATAACTCAAAACGAAAACCACTTCCAAACCCTTATTGAAAACGTGAAATTTCATAACCAAAGCTTTGCTAATTTGAAGAAAAGTACTATTGTTAATCAGTATTCGCAATGACATGTAATTTCATGAGTTCAATATTAATCAATATATAAATATGTTTAAATATGTTCAAGATCCGTGTGTACTCTCAGTTATAAGATCATTCTCTCTTTCTCTTTCTCTCTCTCTCTCTAAATCTAACTCCTTCTCTCGCTTTCTTTCTCTCTGCTTTTTATCAGTATATAATTTTGTCATCAATATATACTCAAACAATATATATCAAAGATGTTGCTTGCGATAGTTCAAATATATTGGCGTAACTGCAAACACACATTCATTGTTGAGGCTTATATCTCAAAAGCGTTGAGAGATACCGCAAAACCGACAACATTTTGGCCCTTTAGGGTCACAAAATAACGTGTTTACTAATAGATGCATCTGTTTTGGTCGATATTTGCTACCGCTCGACATTTAGCACTTATGCCCATTTCGGCACCTCTAAACCTTAACGAAAAAATCTAAAATTTTAGTATGTCATCTGATGGACCCTAAAGATCATTTTCCACATGGGAAAACAAGTTCCCGATTATTTTTTTCAAATAAGCCCCACCCTAACGCTGCATGCTTATCAATTTACAGACACTTAAAGAACGCCGCGAATCTGCAATGCTTTTCTACGTCAATGACATTATTTCACAACGCATAAAATCAGAAGAACTACTCTCGCAATTGAACTTTTATAGTCCCAGTCGGCATCTTAGAACACGGAAATTATTCTTAGAAAAGTCATACAGAACTAATTATGCAAAAAATGGCCCCATTAATCGAATGATGCGCCAGTATAACTTACATTGCGAAATCATCGGCATCATTATGTCTAAAGAACAAATAAAATGTCGTCTAAAAGACAACAGAAATAATGTATAGTATGTAAGTAGAACACTGTAACCATTGTATGTAGTCTACATTGCTTGACGAAATAAATAAATAAATAAATAAATAAAATCCTGCCAAAAGTAAAAGCATGATGTACAATTTTTGAAGCGTTATTTTCTCTTAAATTTTCCAGATCGCAGCAAGCGTTTCCCGCGGCCGGATGAGCTTTCGAGAGTTATCGGGTTATTTTTCTATCGCTGCACAGTAATTGTGATTTTTCAAGTTGAATTTTATTTCGATTGTTTTATTTACCTATGAGTTTCATTGTAGTGCTATTGTGGGCGATGGTTTGAAGTATGTACTAATTGCATTTGTGCTGTTTGTTTCGAAAAAAACAAAGTGAAAACATTAGGCAACTCGAAATTAGCTGCATTGTCATGACAAGGTGGTATCTGAGTAAATTCCGTGAAGTGCTTTGATTAGATAATGTGTTTAATTAATTTAAAAATTGATAGGCGATTGCCGATCCATGTCATTTACTAAATCCATCCAATGCGAGTTTAACGGCAATTTCAATGCATTAGACCGAAATGATAACCAAGAATGGTTTTTAGAGGCACAGTGCAGGTTGCGCTAAGGAGGCCCAAAATTAGCTCAAAACCCTGTCGTTGGGAGTACTTTTCAATATAGTCTTTCAATTGAGTGTTTTGTTGTAAATATGATGAAAAACACTTAACAACCATCGTTGAAACTTATCGTCTCGGTGATGATGAGCCCATCTGGCCCCTCAGCTTCACAGCTCCTATCACAGCGAAAGCACCCGTTAGCGCTTTTATACTTTTCAAGTCCACCCGATACTTCACGGCCCCTTCCGGATTTTTCCCGTTTTCGTTGCAAAGTATCATAAATCTGAAAGAGATCAGCTTTACGCTTCACCATGCCTCGGAATGAATAAAAGGCGCACAAGGATAGCGATAAGAATGAGCGATGTTGAGAAGGGAATCGCCAGTTTGAACGAGTTTCAATATCTGACTTTCTTCCGCCACTGACGCCCGCGATGGTGCTATTCGATAGCACGAATGTTCAACAGCTTGTCAGCCACTTGATAGCTGCTGCAGCTGGGAGATGTGAATTTTACCACTTCGTTTTCTTCTTAACTTTTATTGGTTACTCTGTAGTACGAATCGTCACTAGTTTGAAATTGAGCAGTGTTGCCGCCACCCAAATTAATCATTACCTTTTTCACAATTTTCAGATGTTTTTTCCTTGCAATTCATTTGTTCAGAATACTTGAACTTATAAACCAATACATTTCCATGCATGCACCAGCTGGGATATTTAATGAAGCTTTTTTGATTCGTCTACTCGTTTCAATCCCCGAGCCATCCTAAGAAAAAAGGTTCCAACAAACCGCCTCGAAATTCAAGAATTCGTCTGACTTATTTGGAATCGTTGGAGCATGGAATATATCTCCGGACTCCACCGCCGCACTAAATGGACTCACTTACGAGAAAACCTATGCTTGGGTACGATGGAGCAGTTGAATTTTCCACCGCTCAAGTGGCGTTTTGGTCGTGTTATTCATATCTTCCACTGTGATGATGGCAACTGTGGCGACGGACCCCCCGTTGCAGCGAAGCAACGCGTGCGGAACGCTGAAACGAACCATCGCACTCCACTTCGCGATGGTACTGACAACAGACGTCAACGACTGTCATCGATGTGATCGACTGGAAAAATCTTTAATACTATTGGACAGTGGATTTTTATAAAGTGCAGTGATATTCTAAAACAAATTGATTATACCTACTTAAACTAGTTTTTTTCTAAATCTACGGAATATACATGCTTGTAACTACACCTATTCTGTAATACTAAAGTAAGTCTAATCTCTTAAAATCGAGCTAAAACTATGCATTTATAACATATACCTTAACCTAAATATAGACTTAAACTACAACGTGAAATCTGCCGACTCACCTATCCAACAATTATCGGTTTACCAAAATTGTGAGTAAATACTTAAGTAACTAAAATAGAAGTGAAAATTTAAATAAACACATTATTTACAGCTTGAAGCTAACAGCATCAAAACTCCGCGTTTGCTTTCGAGATTTGGGAAACTTGTCGTCCAAGAACATTCTTCAAGAATTTTGTTTTCGGAATGTTATACCGAAGTGACGAAGTGGTGAAGGATCGGCATGAGGCTACGTTGTACAACTGCCAATCGTGCAATCGTCCCGATGCGGCGGAACCCGATATGGTAGAGTGCAGTAAATGCAAGCTGTGGGAGCATTTCGGCTGTGCCGGCGTCGATGCAAGTATCAAACGTACGGATCGGCAATATGTTTGTAAGTTGTGTTCCGTCAAACTAGGGGCAATCAGTAAGCAAACGAGCAAGCAGCTAGTACAAGGTTCTGATCGCCCGATTTGAAGCACACGGGCAAGTTCTAAAAGGAGCCAACTAGATCCGGCAGCAAGTGCCACGTCGAGTGTTCGGGCAGCAATGCTGGAGGCCCAGCTGAAGATTGCGGAAGAAGATCTGCAGCGACGAGAACGTGAGCTATTAGACCAAGCCGAGATGAAGAAAAAGGAGTTGGAAGAATCGGAACGACAGTTTGAGGAAAAGAAAAGGTTGGCAGAAGAAGAAAGAAGTCTACGCGAAAGCGAAGTTGAATGAAGAAAAGGAGTTAAAGGATATGCAGTCGCAGCTTTGGAAGGAATCGATGGAACTTCGGAAGGAATTGATTCGTCAGGCAGCGGAGAACAACAGCAGAGCAGAGTCAATACCGGATTCAATCCAAAGGGTATCGGAATGGTTGGACGAGCATACAGGTGCTGGAGGATTAGAGGGAAATCCAGTGGGAGACAATGACAATCCAATTGACGTCAATCCCCACTCAATCAAGGTTCCCGCTAACCCAGCGCAGCATGCTATGTGTCAAAGTTCACACTTGGGTGAAAATATTTCCAGACAACCAGCAGCTTTAGCTGATGAACCATATCGACCATTGCATCATTCTACCCCGCATTCGGATCGTAACCCTGGTCGTTTTAATCCGAACGTACAACGGCCTAGACGGACAACTGATGGCAACCAACCAACGTCTTCAAATCCCACCGTGCTCACTCAACATCATATTGCTGCAAGACAAGTGGTGGGCAAAGAATTGCCAGTATTTAGCGGAAACCCCGAAGATTGGCCCATATTTATAAGCAGCTTCCAACAGTCTACAATCGCTTGCGGATATACGGATGCAGAGAACCTCATTTGCCTCCAGAAGTGTTTACGAGGTCGAGCTTTAGATACGGTTAAGAGCCGCTTGCTTTTACCATCAGGGGTGCAGCACGTCATACAGACCCTGCGCACCCTCTACGGACGGCCTGAAATCCTCATCCATGCGCTAATTGATAAGATTCGTCACGTGTCGGCACCCAGACATGAACGACTCGACACCTTGATAGATTTTGGGCTTTCCAGTGCAAAATCTCGTTGATCATCTAATCGCGGCTGAGCAGAGAGACCATCTTTCAAATCCGATTCTGATGCGGGAACTGGTGGAAAAGCTACCGGGATCGATGCGGCTGGACTGGGTTGCATACAAGAGCCGTTTCCAGACAACAAACCTGGAAACATTCGGCAGTTTCATGTCGGGACTGGTGAATGCAGCGAGCGAAGTAACATTCGATCTGCCAGAACTAGTAGTACCTGTAAGTTCGAAAATCAGAAGTCGGGAAGAAAAGAACGCGTATCCGTCTATGCGCACACTCCTGGGCTATCCGATTCATCACAGGTAGGTGGCTCTAAAACAATATCGAAAACCAGCGACCAAATCTTGTATGGCATGTGGTCGCGAGGGTCATCGAGTGGCGGATTGTCCTCAATTCAAATCTGCCAACATTGACGAGCGATGGAAATTAGTCCAACAAAAGGGGCTCTGTAGAACGTGTCTCAACAGCCATGGCAAGTGGCCATGTAGATCGTGGCGAGCCTGCGAAATGGAAGGGTGCCGCCAGAAACATCACACCCTCCTCCACTCGTTCTCTCCACCTGGAAATGTGGTCGTTTCCGCAAGTCACATGTCGCTCGGTGAATTTTCTTGGCCTGTCTTCCGCATATTGCCAGTAGTTCTCTTTGGAAATCACGGTCCACTCATGGTATTCGCCTTCATTGACGAAGGTTCTTCATTTACTTTGTTGGAAGACTCTGTTGCCGAGAAGTTGGGAATTTCCGGGACCGACGGAGGCACTTACTCTTCAGTGGACAGGCAACGTTAAGAGGATCGAACAAAAATCTAAGGTGGTAAAGGTCGATATCTCTGGGAAAGGTAATTCAACCAAATACCAGCTTGGCCATGCTAGGACCGTGAACAGTTTACTCCTACCATCACAAACGCTGAAGTACCGCGAATTGGCTCAACGATTCCCCATTTGCGTGGTTTACCGGTGGAGGAATACGAACATGCTCAACCGAAGTTGCTGATCGGGCTGGATAATCTTCGTCTATGTGTCCCACTCAAACTTCGGGAAGGAGGTGCGAACGATCCTATCGCTGCTAAGTGCCGTTTGGGATGGATATATAAGGGAGTATACCGGCCCATAACCGTGGGGAAGGTGTCGTAAATTTTCATGCTGCAGCGTTGCCGGATCTTGATCAAGAGATGAATGAACAGATGCGGGATTACTTCGCTATGGAGAATGCTGGAGTTGCTGCTCCGTGTAACCAACTCGAGTCTGAAGCGGATAAGCGGGCGATCCACATTCTTCAAAATTCAACACGTCGCACAGAAGATGGATCTCGTTTCGAGACGGGGTTGTTGTGGAAGGTCGATAATCCGGACTTCCCGATAGTTATCCGATGGCGGTTCGCCGTCTGGAGTCACTGGAACGAAAACTACAAGCAAATCCACGTTTGGCAGAGCAAGTTCACAGCCAGATAGCTGATTACGAGCATAAAGGTTATGCACATAAAGCTTCGCTTACAGAGCTAACATCTACACCGGCAAACCGGGTCTGGTATTTACCTCTAGGGGTCGTAACCAGTCCGAAGAAACCCGGCAAGGTCAGATTAATATGGGATGCGGCCGCTAAAGTAGGAGGAACTTCATTCAACTCCAAGCTACTAAAGGGACCGGACCGTTAACGCCACTTCCGAAGGTTCTGTGTCAATTCCGACAGTATCCAGTGGCAGTTTCGGGAGATTTGATGGAGATGTTTCACCAATTAAGAATACGGTATCCGGACTGCTTGTCCCAGCGCTTCGTGTTTCGTCTTCAGCCTTCCAACTACCCGCAAATTTATATCATGGACGTAGCCACATTTGGGTCGACTTGTTCTCCAGCATCTGCGCAATATGTGACCGGAATGCCCACGAACTGTCTGACGAGTTTCCCCGTGCTGCTGAAGCCATAATCAACAAGCACTACGTTGACGACTATCTCGATAGTTTTCGAACAATCCAAGAAGCGATCGAGGTAGTAAATGAGGTGAAATTCGTGCATTCGAAGGGAGGTTTCACCTTGCGACACCTTTTGTCCAATGAAGTGGAGGTCCTCCGAGGAATTGGTGCGGTTGTGGCGGACGAAATCAAGGATTTGGCACTGGAAAGAGGAGGAAACGTCGAATCAGTGCTCGGGATGAAATGGATACCGGGAGACGACGTGTTTACTTATTCCTTCGTCATGAGAGACGATCTTCGGCACATCTTGGAAGACAGTCATGTTCCTACAAAGCGCGAGGTCGTCAAAGTGGTGATGACCTTGTTTGATCCACT
Organism: Aedes japonicus; assembly: GCA_034211315.2. NCBI lineage: Eukaryota > Metazoa > Arthropoda > Insecta > Diptera > Culicidae > Aedes > Aedes japonicus. Next base: position 152,005 of record JASCZW010004719.1, read on the forward strand.
TGGACTCATTTCGTTTTTCCTCGTTCATGGAAAAATCCTGATTCAGGATATTTGGGCCAGAGGTACGGGCTGGGATGATACTATTCCCAGTGACCTGTTCGAACGCTGGCGTAACTGGACGAATCTTTTTCCAACTCTGGACCTTCTGCGTGTTCCGAGGTGCTACTTCCAGTCAGCTATTCCAGAAAATATTAACAATCTCGAAATTCATGTATTTTGCGATGCCAGCGAAGCAGCGTACTCATGTGCCGCTTATTTTCGCGCAGAAATCGATCACAAAATACAAGTGGCATTTATCGGCTCCAAGACAAAGGTCGCTCCGCTTAAAACCCTGTCCATTCCTCGACTCGAACTCAACGCCGCCGTACTTGGAACCCGTCTGTTGGAGACCCTTCAAAACCATCACAGTATTCCGATATCTGAAAGGTTTCTCTGGAGCGATTCGAGTACAGTATTGTCGTGGATTCGCTCCGACCATCGTCAGTACCACAAGTTCGTAGCCTTTCGCGTCGGGGAGATCCTGATGACTACAAATCCGACGGAGTGGAGATGGGTCCCCACCAAGCTCAACGTTGCCGATCAAGCAACGAAATGGAACAACGGTCCGGTACTCACGATGGACAACCCGTGGTTTCGTGGGCCAAACTTCTTGCTCGAACCCAAAGCGTCATGGCCTCAACAGCGTCCTTCAACATTAACGGCGGAAGAACTTCGTTCTACTACTACCGTCCTGAGTCACCTCAAACCTCAAGTGGGCGTCCTGATAGAAGTCTCTCGGTTCAACTCATGGACGAAGCTTCAGCGAACCGTGGCATATGTGACGCGCTATGTAAATAATTGTTCCCGGAAAATACGCCAAGAACGTCTCCTGCTGGGTCTCCTCACCCAAGAGGAGTTGAAACTCGCCGAAGAACTACTGTGGAAGATTGCTCAGAAGGAGGCATTCCCGGAAGAGCTATCGATACTCTGCAAGTCATGTGGTCCACCCGAGAAAAGACATCGCATTGTACACAAATCCAGCTCTATTTACAAGACATGGCCTTTTATGGATGATCGTGGAGTCCTAAGAATGCGTGGAAGGATCGGTGCTGCACCGTATATTCCAACGGAAGCCAAGTTTCCAGCGCTTCTGCCAAGAAACCATCTAATAACATTCCTGATTGTAGATTGGTTCCATCGCCGTTTCAAGCATGCTAATAGGGAGACCGTCGTAAACGAGATTCGCCAACGATTTGAGATATCCAAGCTTAGATCGCTGGTGGAGAAGGTCGCAAAAATTGTGTCTGGTGCCGTGTTGTCAAAGCTGCTCCCCATCCTCCAGCAATGGCACCACTACCAGCAATGCGTCTCCACATCATTTGTTAGACCATTTTCGTTTGTCGGACTTGACTACTTCGGGCCTGTCTACGTTAGAGTTGGTCGAAGTCTCGCTAAACGGTGGATTTGCCTGTTCACCTGTCTGACGGTGAGAGCAGTGCACATGGAGGTGGTACACTCCTTAGTACTGAATCCTGCATCATGGCCGTGCGTCGCTTTGTGTCTCGTCGTGGCCCCCAAGTGAATTCTATTCCGACAACGGGACGTGTTTCCAAGGAGCAAGCCGAGAACTAAAGGAAGAGATAAAGAAACGAAATGATGCCCTAGCACTTACCTTCACCAGCACCGAAACCAGCTGGAAGTTCATCCCACCCGCTGCACCCCATATGGGAGGTGCGTGGGAAAGACTAGTAAGATCCGTCAAGGTGGCAACTGGAGCAGTTTTGGATGCTGCCCGCAAGCCCGACGATGAAGCCCTGGAGACCGTTATCGCAGAAGCTGAGGCCATGATTAATAGTAGACCACTCACCTTTGTGCCACTGGAGTCAGCTGATCAGGAGGCGTTGACCCCAAATCATTTTCTGTTGGGCAGCTCTACTGGGGTCAAAATTCAGCCCACTGCACCTGTGGATAGCCGTTCAGTACTAAGGAGTAACTGGAAGCTAGCGCAGTTCATAACTGAAGAATTCTGGCGGCGATGGATTAAAGAATATTTGCCAGTAATCACTCGTAGATGCAAATGGTTCGAGGAAGTTAAGGATCTGGAAGTCGGTGACCTCGTATTTGTAGTCAGTGAATCAGCAAGGAACCTATGGCTGAGAGGACGAATCGAGCAGGTGTTCCCTGGTAAGGACGGTAGAGTTCGTCAGGCACTTGTGCGTACCGCAACGGGAGTTCTTCGGCGACCAGCTATCAAGCTCGCTGTTTTGGACGTCACGGATTGTGGCAAACCTCGTTCAAGGATTATTGGAGCTCACGATGATCACCAAGGTTTACGGGCGGGGAATGTGGCGACGGACCCCCGTTGCAGCGAAGCAACGCGTGCGGAACGCTGAAACGAACCATCGCACTCCACTTCGCGATGGTACTGACAACAGACGTCAACGACTGTCATCGATGTGATCGAGTGGAAAAATCTTTAATACTATTGGACAGTGGATTTTTATAAAGTGCAGTGATATTCTAAAACAAATTGATTATACCTACTTAAACTAGTTTTTTTCTAAATCTACGGAATATACATGCTTGTAACTACACCTATTCTGTAATACTAAAGTAAGTCTAATCTCTTAAAATCGAGCTAAAACTATGCATTTATAACATATACCTTAACCTAAATATAGACTTAAACTACAACGTGAAATCTGCCGACTCACCTATCCAACAATTATCGGTTTACCAAAATTGTGAGTAAATACTTAAGTAACTAAAATAGAAGTGAAAATTTAAATAAACACATTATTTACAGCTTGAAGCTAACAGCATCAAAACTCCGCGTTTGCTTTCGAGATTTGGGAAACTTGTCGTCCAAGAACAGCAACATTCAGATAGTCTCCGTCCGAACCCGAGACGTAGAGTACCGACGTGAAATTACGAAGGTGTGCGTACTTCCTGTGCAACAGCCAGCAACAGCTGGAACCAATGTTTCTCCTTCCAAAATGAAATGGAATGCTCTGCGCTGCAGCGCTTCAATGTTGTCCAAATGTGCTAGATGTAAGCATAATACTAATGTATCTTCTCCTCTCGAACGATTGCAACCACACCACTGAGACTGAATTCCCTGTCATCCTGGACATCTGATGAACTCTGGCTCTCAAACCAACGACCGACCTTGATAAACAACCATCTAACGCCCCCTCTTTTCAAACGCTTCCAACATCTCAATGAATTCCAGCAGGTTTCATCAAATTAGTTCCGAAGGTGAGTTGTTCCCGTGTCACACCTTAAATCGTGGGATGCTATAAAATATCTGTTCCGAGGTACGACAACTAACGCAACCTGAAGATATTCATCGCGTCCTAAACCCAATCACCAAGCCTCGAGCCATCTGAAGATCTCATTAATGATACCCAAACTGCAATCAGCTGATCGAATGCATATGTTGTAAGTTATAATGATTGTAAACCTTTGCTTTATTGGAAATAAGATCTATTTGAAAACTTTACTGTTCATGGTGGCCGACTATGTTCAATATTAATTCTTTATTGAAAACCAATGCACGCTGATCATACAGTAGCCGATAAGAAACAGATCTCATGCTCAATCTTTTCCTATCACAGTGCCGAACGATCGCATCTCCCAAAAACTATTTCCTGTATTACCTATATAACTTGTATACAAGAATCAGACCAGTCACTCAAAATTTATCAATCCAATCGAACGTATCAGTGCAGAATCAGAATAATAAAAATCATGTACCGAGACCGGTCCAAGTCATTCTTATTACGTGCAGAAACTTTTGGTCCTTTGTGCCGGAGCATCCACTGACATCCACGTGCCCAAGGTTCAATGACGTTCTGTAGAACTAGTCCTCTATATATATTTTGGATTATCTTCACTCGTTCAGGGACAAAAACATGCGAATTTTGGCCATCGCGGGTGATTCTGGTCCAAACCATCACCGATTCTGGTTTCTGTCGCCTGCTTATTCACGAACTGCTTTACCGTGAAGAGTTTCTCGTCCGTAAGCACGATATTCTTCAACCTTCCTTCCGCGGCCTCCTTCAGCAGCCCCTTCGCTCTTTTTGTCCGTTCTTGTTTCGGTTTCACTGAGAGGTCTTGAACCTTCTGGATCTTGTAGGACTTGGTCTGAATGGATCTAACGGAGGCTTCGATCCGGTACGTTGAGATCCTTCGCCAATTCAGTGACACTACGTCGAGGATTTCTCTTAAGGCGCCTGTTGACTATATGTATCATGGCAGGTGTCACCACAGTAGCTCGACGTTCCCCACCATACCGTTCTTTGGAACTTTTGGTCTTTTTTCTGAACACAGTTAATCGGAAATCTCACGAACTGTCTTCCTGCCATTCTCCAGCTCGGAACAAAGCAACCACAGCACTACTAGGTGGGGTTGAAAAAACCTTCATGAGATTGAAAAAAAAATATATGTTGTTTTATTTTATTCAATATAGTTTTAGCTCAATACACTTATTCCAGCGATTTTCCCAACTTCTTGATCCGACAAGTAATTCTCCGGAAGGTCTGCAAAATACTCCTCCGCGACGTCGATGATTTCCTCGCGTGAACTGAATTTTTTATTAATGAATCATCTTTTGAGGTTTGAGAACAGATAATAGTCCGAGGGAGCCAAATCGGGTGAATACTGAATACAAACTGATTGTGCTCCTCCTCTGATTCTGGTCGCGAAGCAGCAAACAAACGAATGAAAATTCCAACACTACGTTTCACAAAAGGAAGATGGCTTAGTTACACAATGCGTGATTCAAATATGTTGTAACAAGTACTGAACAGAACGATTGATTTCGCGAAACCAAAGGAGCAAAAGAAAAACACTTTATTTCAAAAGTGCTGGTTAGTACGACCTCCACTGCGATCTACTATTTATTTTCGTCACCATATTCAAGTAGTTTTCCGGTTGGCTTATGTTCACCATCTTGGATTCCGAAATAAAACCATAGATTAACCCATTTAACTAATCATGGTTTTGTTGTTGCATGAAGCACGTAATCAAATATAATGTTTGAAATTGAAAATATCCTGTTTATCAACAAGCAACCCTAGGAGTGCACAGCAAATTCTGCTAATGTTTGCATTAAAAATAATGCACAAAATTCGCCGATTTTTAAACCATGAGTAAGCAGACAAAATTTGACAGCTCTATCAGTCGAAGTCTAACCGTTCCGGACGGCCGACGACCCTGAGCGACAAAAAGGATGCTGAAGAGGAAGACCGACGAAAAAGTGGCTACATCGCTGCATGCGCCTGGCCTGGAGGTCGGTTCAACCGGCCAAACAGTGAAAAAGTACCTGGCGAACATGAACATACATATCAGAAAGCGGAAGTCGCGTCCACTGGTTTCAGAGCTGCAGAAAGTGACGCAGCGGCAGCGGCTGAAAAAGATGGTCAACTCGATTTTCCTGGCGAATCGCGACGTGGCTATCTCACCCTGGATGGCAACGACTAGCAGGGCACTTCGTATTTTCCTTCCCCCACGAAGGAAGTGACCTCCGAGGTGAAGTTCATATCACACAAAGTTCCCCAAGAAGGTCCTGCTGTGGCTGAAAATTAGCGAGAACGAGATGTCAAAGCCGCTCTTCTTTCGCTCCAGACTGGTAGTGAACGGGGAAATTTAAGTACGAAATGCCTGCCGGAAGTTGCGTCGTTCATTAAGAAATACCATAAGGGCGAAGACGCGGTGTTCTGGCCGGATCTGGCGTCGGCCCACTACTCGGAGCGATCGTTGGAGGAAATTGAGCGGCTGCATATATCGATGTGGTACCCATGTTGACGAACCCGCCCAACGTCCCCCAGCTGCATCCCATCGAGAATTTCTGGGCCAACCTGAAGCGTAACCCGTAACGCTGGTAGATCACCTTTTCGTGGTGCGTTACGGTGTATCAGATCTATCACCTAACCCTAGTCCTCATTAATTCAAACTAGGGAACATATTTGTTTTTGTAGTCAAAGGAACGTATAATACAACAAATAAACAAGGACAACTGTAACAACACCGAATACTTCATCATTTCTCAATGGTGATGAAGTAACTCGACATCCACTAAACAAAGGATACGGCATATACTACAATAGATCAAATTACTGGTCGCAGTGGTTTATCTCTCGAACAGAGGAAAAAAAAACCTGATGCGTAAGATTTACTCCAACAATTTTGTCGTGAAAATCGAGGAAGAGTTCATAAATAAAACTAATAAGGACCTCAAAAACATGTTACACGTGTGTTTTTGTCCGCCTGGCGGCTGTTCCGGTTAACTGTCGGAAGGCCGCTCGCAAGGGCGTAGAATTTTTTGCAATTAAACTTAAATAATTACCTTCCATGTGAAATTTATCAAAAGCAATTATCTGTCTTAGCTTTTTTTATCACCATCCGAAAAAAAAAGTCCATTTTTTTAATGCAAACGTTAGAACCCAAGATATTAAGCTTAAGTATTGATTTCTCTCTGGGGTGGTAGTAGTAAATGACAACGAAGGAAACACTAGTAGTTGTGTCTTTCAAAGCATTTAATTGGAAATTTGAAATTTCTGTCACATTTAAGAAGTATACAAATAGAAATTCCACATCGCTAGAACTGTTCTATGCCATTGGCGGTATTCGAGCGCAATCAAACGCGTACATTTTTGCCAGTCAATGCGGTGGATCAGTTCCTGCCTTGACCTACCCAGCATTCATCGCCAACACTGATTTCATTGAAGCAAGTTTAGATGGAAATTTTCAAACATAGGATATATGTGGACATATTTTTAAATTTCAAAACATTGCATACCGAATAATGAACACTATCATTTCTTAGTATATAACAGAGTTAAAAATAATAAAAATTCTTTAAAGTAACTGAAACTTAAACATGCCCATGGATGTGATATCTATCAATGCCAACAGAACAAGTAATAGGAACCTTTAAAATTTTGTTTTGTAGTATTTTGCGATGAACTTGATAATTCTAAGCCGACAGTATTCGTTCTTTTGTATCCCATAACCATGTAAATCCTATAAAAATGGATATTTCAATTGAAAACAAAACCATTTGAACAATATTGTAGTACAACCCAAATTGATTTTGCTAATGATTGATCGGTGCCTTAAGATTATTTTTTTTGGGATATCTTTGCTTATTTTAGGTGTTAAAAAACTTCAAATCAATTAAAGGATATGTAAGGAAACCCATATCTTAAAAAAATTCATAAAAATAATTATTTCAACATACAACCATTAAAATCAGATGATTTGAAACGAATCTTGTTTTAATGTAGGTTCCACCAAGTTTACGTAAACTGTTAACCCTATGCCTCCGTCGAGCATATTTTGATGAATTTTTTTATGTACCCTAGTTATTTATCCAAAAGTGAACCAACGTGTGTACCGTAGTGTATAGTAATGTGTAAAAAACATTCAGTTTACAACAATGTTCATTGTGTTACAGTTATTCCTATCGCGGGCAACAACTTCACCTGATAACTACTGGATATTGACCAGAACCCGACTTATAAAAAATTAATCCAACGTAATGCGCACTATGTCTGGTGGAAGCATGAAGTTGTTCTTCCTGAGTGGAATCTCACTCAGCTGTTGATCAACGGGCGCACGAGTATCATAAAGCGAGGGGCTCTGACAAATGATTCCGAACGTGCCGAAAATGCAAGAAATCGTGAATACCCATAGGAAAAATCGATCCAACACCATCGATACGAACTTCCAGTCCTCAACGATCTGAAATTAGAAAAGTGAAAATGATAATTTACAAGAGCTACGGAAGTGTGGAAAATAAAGATATAAAACCATTGAAACTGCTGGTGAGTAGGCTGATAGATACAATAATAACCTTTATTGTAAAGAACATCAATTTTCCCCTGACAAATTTCCCTATGTCGAAATTTCATAAGTGTATGTTATGGAGGTCATACGTAAAAATTTCTCAGTGCTTGTTTAACATTCATAATTCTGACCTTCAAAAAACGGATCGATACTGAAACCCATTTTCCCAAAGTTATAGTTTGTTTATAGCATCAACACGCATTTTGCAAGATTGGTATTATGCATGTTAGACATTTTACTATTACCGTGCAATTAAAAGAGATTAAAATATTTTTCACACTTAGAAAATAAAACCGAACTCGGTTGATTTTCAACCAGTTTTTCATCTCAGTAGTCTGTTCGGTTCAAATTGGAACAACCGAGTTCTCGTTAAATGTTTACTTTCTAGTAATCTGTCAAATTTACCGAAAAACTCGGTTGACAAAAATAAATCCAATCAGCAATAACCGAACATCGGTTAACTGAAACATTACCGAACGCTGTCAAACAAACCGACTTTTTTTGTTGCAGTTACAGAATTCGATTCTTTATGGCAGAGCTGGAATTGTTATAGAAATTGCTTCGAATTTCATAGTAATAAAACCAGTTTTGTCAGTTACAACAATCCTCAAATATTACTAAACGTGCATCCTCCTGTTGTACTCTCTCGGTAATGTTTTGCATTTTCACCAGACAAGAAAACACAGTACGGAGAATTTTCGCAAACATACAGTCTTCGCGAACACGCGAGATAAATTGGCTGACGATTTTCCAGACTGAGTCAGCTAAAATAACCGAGTAGACATAACCGTCACGGAATTGCCTCGAAAAGAAACGTTTGACGTTTAAGCAGATTTAGCGAATGTTCGGTCCAGTTTACCGAGTTTTCTCGGTTTTCGTGTACCGAACTTTTTAGTATCCGTGCTTTACCGTACTGTTCAGTTCATCTTTCATTTGTATTTATCAAATATGTTATATAGTAACTGAAACTCGGATTTGACTCAAAAAATACACCCGAAAACAGTATACATAAACAATTTATTCGGTATCTTGTTGGTAACCGATGATGTTCGGTAGAAAATTGAACCGAATTCGGTGTTATTTTCTAAGTGTGTATTAATCGAAAATAAATTTGTTTCTATCTAAAAACTTATTGCTTTTTTCATGTATAAAACTTAGCACATTTAAACGCTCTATCTGTGGGAAGATGATGTTCATTTTTAAACAATATTTTACCTCTAAACGTGCTTAAAACGGAAACAGAAATCGCTAGGTCTGACAGCAATTCACTATCGGTACACTGAAAGTTAATTTTAGTTTATATTACAAAATCGAAGGTAATACTCACAAATCCATTCGTTGTTTTCTGCAACGAATCTGATTTGTTCTTTTTATGAAGATACATTCGTAATTAATGGTACACGCAACTGTCAAAAGCACGAAGCTTTTGTTGACACAGAAAGAACATTCGTATATTGTACGGAAACAATATAGAGAGCTACGAATATTTGGTCACAAATTAAAAAGAAACGTCTCTCTGGTAGTTGCCTGAAGGACTGACAGATCTACTTTATCGACTCAAAATGTAATTGATAAAAAAAGCGCAATCACGTGGAGTTGTTCAGCGTTTTTTTTTAATGTTTCTGACATGGGGTTCGAACCTGAATATTTAGAAAGTGCTGATTCTGAATCCGTGGTCGATCTCACTAGACCACGCTGACTCGTGAGAACATGTATGATTAATGAGCATAAAATTTTAGCTCTCGACAGCGCTTTAATTTTTCTTTTGAGTTAAATAAATTATTCCCGTCCATACCATCAAGCATGAGTACGGTAGAAGAGAGAAACAGCGATTGGCTGATCATCACGAAGTTCATTTCGTGCATTTTACAAAAAGGTGTAATGATAGCATTTCACCAGATAAAAAGCATTATGAATGTTTCATACAATATACGAGACATTTGTTCTATGTACAAAATCCATGTTTACGAAACGCGTGAAAGCTACTTAACGAAAATAAATTTTCAGTGTAGCCATTTTTCTTTTTCACGGCACTTGAATTGTTTTCACATTGATGTGACACACAGATTTCATATGAGCGCTTATGAAATAGAATATAAGGTCGTATGAATTTCGTTCAGATCGTGTAAAATCCATAATAATCATGATGAAAGCATGAAAAAATAATAAAAAATCGCTTCATAAAAAACAAAGAAAAAAAATCATCATTGCATTTTTTGCCTGAGTGTGGGCCAAAACAGAAATAGAACTTCATTACAATGGCTTATGAAATTCCTAATATAGAAAAGAGTCTCCTTCATAAGATTATCTTATGAAAAATCAAAGACCATATTATGAAAAAAAATCAACAACGCCACTGACGTCAATTCAAAAGTACATCTTATTACTTTCAAAGTTTTTCCTTATGTCGAAATTTCATAAATGTATCTTATGGCAGTCATACGATAAATTTTCTCAGTGTAGATCATTTTACGGAAATTAACCAGCTATAAGCTTTGTAACCGTGATAAAACATTTGATCACGCTGCAATGTATGTAGGGTAACGGGATGTAATGTTAGCCTAGTACCTTGATTCGGCCTATGTACCAAATATGTCATTATTTCGGCGATAATCAACAAAATCATGTTGCTATCAGGATGGCCGATCTATTTCAAAGCAATTGAGACATAATTAATGAATTTGTAATTGTTCACTTTCGCGTAATTTTCGATTTCCTTTACTTTTCAGACACCATAACTTTACTGGTTAAGCTGAACAGATTATCTACACGCTCTTCGATTGATCTAAATTTGCCGAAATTGAACCTATAAACCGAATAATGCAGCCAAGATGTACAGAAAATAGTCACACGTTATAAACTAACAGGTCACATTGGTAAAATAACAATGATTTAACATGAAAACTATAGACCCAATGCTAGGGACATATTTTTTTCTAGGTTCCCAATTATGGCCTGTCTTATGGAAAGCGTAGTAAAAATGTTGTTACTGGTAACATTTACAATACAAATGTCTGAGTTGAATGTTTTTCATATGGCTCATTTTAACACAAACTAAAGGAACAAAATCTATGTAGAGCGAATTATAATGTTTTGATTGCCGAAGAACCGCTAAATCATATGTTAAAACCATTTAAGTGTTTCTTAGCAGTTTAAATATAGTTTGATTGTTAGTAAAATTGTTTGTTGGGTAGAGCGAAAACACTTGGGAACGCCTTGAATCAAAAAATTTGGCAAAAAGCGTACATAGCCAACATTCAATAACAAATCTATCGAATGGGACGAATTTGCATCCATGAATAGACCCAATTTGATGTCTACAGACCGACATTACATCCATATCCCTCGAAAGTTTGTGACTTCATAAATTGCGTTGTGTAACTTTTCGTGATACATTCTACCAGATGGGTTATTAAACATATCTTAACAAGTGTATAGCTAGTTAAATTTTGTTTCCAGCTGAAAAACTATATGAGTTATGATAAAAAATGTAATCGATTGTTGCATACTAGGCTGAGTCAAGGGACATATACCCTACGTACAACATTGTTGATTTATTTGAAATCTTGTAAAATGTTCTGAATTTCACTATTGCACCCATCTGGTGTAGAGTGTCAGCAATGAAAAAAAAATACTCTCTATCTTATAAACAAAACAGAACAGCGACCTTTCTTGGTTCTACTTTTCAGTGTCACGCATATGATTACAATAGTAGTTAGGCTGACATGTTTTAATTCTGAACCATGTTACATGAAATCATTGTGCAAATTTATGCTCTAAGATACCCGAAACTCGTATTGTTTTCCCCAAGGGGGCTTTTTATCATAGTATGGTCCCACCTACTCACCGGTACAAAGGATACATTATAACAGCAACCACACTTACCTCATTATCCTTATCAGCATCCTTGATGTGCTGGGCAATAAATCTTACGGCCTGTATTGCAGAAAGCACCTCCGGTGATAATTGCTTCGGTATCATATTATCGTTATCGACTGCAGTCCGGTCCAAAACAAAAGGGGGCGAGTACGAGATGGCACAAAAACACACGAAATAAATCAAATTTTAATCATAAATTATCACGCAGACTAAGCACGCTTCTTTCCGCTGAACGAGAAGAGCAGAATAGCACGGGAACAGTGCCCATCGGATGATTCAGTTCGGAAGCATCGGGTGAAATGCCCGGTTTGGGCTTTTATAAAATGTTCCGCTCCGATATGCTAGTTGAAAAACTTTTGTCATAATATGACTAGTTAACAACGGAAAAGCTACATGAGAGAAGCTTCAGCAATAGATGGATCTTCTTTATACTAGCATTTATTGTAAATGCGCAAATTTGTGTTTTTCACCCAGGCATATCTGAACGATACCGGTAACGTGAAGGATATATAAGGTACAAAACAAGCAAGTTATTTTAACGCTTACCTGAACCGTGTGGAAGATTTATCCCAATGTTATCAAAGCTGTCGCCACCCTCTTTGAAGTCGCCGGGAAAATCACTGATACTGTAAATTAAAGTGCACGGTGTAAGAGGAAAAGCGTTAATAAAATCTACGTCTGGGGTGTTGTATAAACATAAAAATGAGAAGGTTCCCTTGCGGAAAGAAGCGGACCTCAGTGACCCAAATCTCTGGTGCAGTGGTATATGTTCTTTTAAACTTCTTTTAAGAGCTCCTGCTACACATTATGCTATAACCATCTATCTTTCTCAAAGCCAGGAGCTCTTTATCTTACAATTTATCTTCCCATTCATGGCTTGTCAGAACGGTATACTAAGATTCAAAGCTGGCTAATGAGTTTAAATAACAAAATCAAGTTTCACCGCAGATGCATGGCGTTTGATTTTTACTGTGTAGAGTGAATATTACGACAGCTCAGTTTTCTCCACGCTTCCAGTCAATTTAAATCATAAAATTATGTTTTTGTTAATTTATTTGTTTGTTTATTTATAAGTCGTCAATCATGTTGACCGCTATAATACAATGATTTTTTAAATCGCTAGATTCACTTATGGTGAAACTGGAGCGAGTCCTTTTCCATATGATTTATAGGTTAGGTTAATTATCACTTTACGATTTTTGAGACTAAAATCACAAACAAAACAAAACAAACAACGCTGAAATTGCTAACCAATGGTTTCTCCAGTGGAGCAAACAATTCTTGAAAATGTCACGCCTGAAGGCCTAATCGTATTTAGAGACTTGATCCCGTATGTCCTTAAAAGAGTTTTGTCTAAGTTCAAATTGCATGATCATATGCCATGGATTGTCATTATAGCTTTCACAGCGCACGGAAGTATTGTTTGAGTTTGGATGTTGACATTGTGACAGTATCGTTGTGGTTTTTTGGTCACCATTTGATTGATGGGCCCAAATTTCGTATAATTTTTATGGTGATAATTTGTTCCAATAGTTGTCGAATGTAGAAGTTTAATTTTGTCTAAGTGTCGATGAGTCCATTTCATTTCAATATAGTTTTCAAATGAGATCATCGCAAAATTCCCGTCTCGCTTTCAAAGTCACATTGTGCATAGTTGCCGGAAAAGATGATATAGCCCAACCCATATTCCAGTATTAATTTAACGTAACCAATGTACAGTGTTTTCATTGGAAGTTACAAAAGAAGCTTTTAAGCACCTAACATGTTATTAACTTTGTTTATAATTGTATTATAATGATCACTGAACGTAAGTTTGAAATCTAAAATAATACCTAAATCCCTAACTAAACCAAATTTGTCCACATTTTTTTTTTTTATAAATCATCTATTTGTACAGGCTTTATCAAATCAAGCCATGATGTTATATTTATATACATCAACTAGCTGAGCCCGGTGCGTGCGCTGCTACGCTTGCAACTAAATGAAGGAAAATTTAATATAACTGGCACGTTTATGGTTTTTTTTAAATGAGTTTTTTTTCTTGAATAAGCGGGGGTTCAAACTTCTATCAAAACATGCTTCTTATCCGTTTTGTGTTTAAGTAAGCTGGATAATTTTCATTTTTGGTAGAAATTTGTGTTTCGTTTGTCTGGGAGCCCTCCCTTCCAGAGGGGGGTGGTTTCTCAAACCTCCATACAATCATTGAATTCAAAACCCCCCACATTCCTAATTTGGTTCCATTTGCTTGATTAGTTCTCGAACCATCGCACTGGGCTCATCGATTATAATAAAAATTTGAGTTTAATTTGTTTGAAGCCCCCCCCCCCTCTTCAGAAAGGGGAGGGGTCTTGAACTACCATAGAAACATTCTTGCCTTCAAAACCCCCCACATGTCCAATTTGATTCGATTTGCTTGATTAGTTCTCGGGTTATGAAGAAATGTGTGTCTCATTTTCTTCCTGAGAGCGTAGGGGTCTCAAACAATCATAAGAACCTTCCCCAACCCCAAAAAACCCTTCATATAAATTTTCACGTTGGTCGGTTCAGAACTTCTCGAGCCTATAAGGGTCTGACAGACAGACAGACAAAAATTAATTTTTATGTATATAGAAATCTAGCCTCCAAAAACCCCCATATGCTAAAAAGGTTTCATTTACTTGATTAGTTCTCGAGTTATGCAGAAATTTGCTTTTTATTTGTATGGGAGCCCTCTCCCCATTTAAAGTGGGGAGGGGTGGTGAAGTGCCATAGAAACATTTCTTGCCTCCAAAAACCTCAACATGCCAAATTTGGTTTCATTTGCTTCATTGGCTCTCGAGTTATGTTAAAAATTATGTTTCATTTTTATGAGAGTCTCCCCTTCCAGAAGGCGGAGAGGTCTCAAACCACCTTAGAAACATTTATTTCCTTCAAAAACCTGCACATGCCAAATTTGGTTCCATTTGTTCTCGAGTTATGCAGGAATTCGTGTTTCATTTGTATGAGAGACCCCTCTTTCAGTAAGCGGAGGAGTTTCAAATTTCCATAGAAACATTTCTCTCCTCCAAAAACCTCCACATGCCAAATTTGGTTCCATATGCTTGATTAGTTCTTGAGTTATGCACAAATTTGTGTAGTATGAGAGCCCCCCTCTTAAAGAGAGCGGAGGGGTCTCGAGTTACTTTAGAAACATTTCTTGCCTTCAAAAACCTCTACCTGTCAAATTTGGTTCCATTTACTTAATTAGTTCTAGAGTTATGCAGAAACTTGTGTTTCATTTGTATGGGAGCCCCGACCCCTACCCCCTACCAGAGAGGGAGGAGGGGTCTCGAACTACCGTAGAAACATTTATTGCCTTTAAAATCCCCACAAGCCAAATTTGGTTCCATTTGCTTTATTAGATCTAGAGTTATGAAGAATTTCAGTTTCATTTGTATGACAGCACCCCTTCTAGGAAAGGGGAGGGGTCTCAAACTACCATAGAAGCATTTTTCGCCACCAGAATACTCCACATGCCAAACTTGGTTCCATTTGCTTGAGTAGTTCTTGATATATGCAGAAACTTCTGTTTCATTTGTATGGGAGCCTCCCTTTCTAGAGTGGGGAGAGGTCTCAAACTTCCATAGAAACATTTCTTGCCTCCAAAAACTTCCGCATGCTAAATTTGGGTTCCTTTGCTTGATCAGTTCTCGAGTTATGCAGAAAAATGTGTTTCATTTGTATGGGAGCCCCCCCTTTCAGAGGAGGGATGGGTCTCTTACTATCTTCAAAGTATTCCCCGGCCTCAAAAACCCCTGCATACAAATTTTCATGCCAAACGGTCCTTCCGCTCGCGAGATAAATCGTGACAAAGGAAACCCCATCTCATTTTTATTTATATAGATTATCTTGAAAGTAAGGGGGAAAGAATCGATTACTCGCGGCCGTCTCGAGGTTAATAGAAAATGAGCGGGAATTTAAAGTATGGTTTACATAGCACATTTAATTTAAACTCTAAATTATCAAAAAGCTTATAACTATACAACTTTTGGTTTTCTTTTGACTTGAACATTTTTGAGAAAGAGAAAAGAAAAAACTCACGAACACAGATAAAAAAAAACTAATAGTAAACATACATGTTAAACTAAATACAATCTAAGGCTAATGTTAGTCAAAAACACATAAATGAGTTTCATAAATTCCAGATCATGTACCGCCAAAATATCTCGAACCGGTACATTGCGTTGTCTACCTCGAGCCCGAAGGGAATCATAAAGTTCAGATCTGACTCCACGATGTCCAGCACATGACCAAATAATGTGATCTGCGTCCTGGTAACCTTGTCCACAGTCACAGATATTGCTGTCGCTCAGTCCAGCGTTCAAAGAATAATTATTAGACATGAGGCGAGGCATCACACGAATGAAGTCTCGACCCACATCCATCACCCCAAACTAAGATTTCTTTGGGATGATAGAATGTTGCCATCGCCCCAAATCTCCTTTACTCCATTTATACTGCCAGCTGACGAGTGACTGTTAACGGAAAATAGGAAAAAAATCGATGAAGGCGATTTGTCGATCATAAATATCGCCTTCCATAGCGCCCCTCCTAGTAGCACACTTGTTGCTTTCAGTTGAGAAAACATAAATATGACTTGCTAAGTCATAATCAAGTTACTACAACTAACATGGAATGAGTTATCTGTGTACCCCAAATTTGAAGCTTCGGTTATGCAGGGTTATACTTCCTAGAAAAAACTACCAACTCAGTTTTCTCCGTAGAGAATAGCTCTAGAGCCGAAGTAGACAAATTGTCTAAGGTATCCCATAAAGGTCCTCCCCATTGGGTCCCATGACAGACACTACACCGTCTTCTGCAAGTTGTCTCAACGTACAGTTGTCACTTAGACAACCATAAATGTCTTTGACACCAAAATTATACAAAAGAGGGCTTAAACAGGATCCCTGGGGAAGACTCATGTAGCTAAATCGAGAAGCTGAGAGTTTCCATGAGAAAAGCTCATATGTTTCTCTGGCAGCAAATTGTGCAAAAAAATATTCATTAATGGAGAAGCCACAAGCGTGGAGTTTATTTTAAAAAGCTTCAACAGATACTGAATCAATCGCCCCTTACTATCCAAGAAAACCGAAACCACCAGCCGATGCAAAAGCTAACTGAATATCCGTGGAATGCAACGCAAGACAGTCGTTCGTTCCCTTACCCCTACGGAAACTATATGAGTTTCTGAAGCAGATTTTTCGTCTCAACCCATTTGTCCAGACGGAAGAAGAGCATTTGCTCCAACAACTTTTGAATACAAGACAACATCGCAATGGGTCGATAGGAGTTGTGGTAAGACGCGGGTTTACCTAGTTTTTGAATGGCAATAACTCTCACCCGTCTCCAATCATCCGGTACAATGTGTAGTTTCAGAAACTGATTAAATAAGTGCAGCATGCGTCTCTTTCCAACATCTGGGCGGCCCCTGGAGCTGTATTACCACTCGAAAGGAGTGCAAGAGAGAGTTCTACCATTGAAAAGGGTTGACTGATCTCATCTATCGAATTCGTGAATTCGCGAGGAATCATCTTTGCCGGCATCTGGACCAATTTATCGCGCAAACTTGAGGATCCATTGGTCCGAGTAATCCTCGCTCTCGTTGTTCGTAGTTCGATTACGCAGTCTTCACGCCGTATTCCAAAGTGTGTTTCACGCGATAGCCCGTTCACGAATTGTCACCAGTAACCGCGTTTCTTGGCCTTGATTAGGCTCTTAAGTTCGTGTTCGAGAACCGTGTATACTTCGAAGTGCTCAAGTGTTCCATGTCTACGGAAAACTTTAAACGCGTCGGACTTGTTACGGTAAACCTCGGTGCATTGCTGATCCTACCATGGCGAAGGAGGTTTTCTGTGAAATGATGTTCCTGGAACTGAGCGAGTTTGAACTTGCAGCGCGCTGTCTAAGATCAGGTTGGAGAGGAAGTTATATTCCTCCAGTGGTGGAAGCTCTTCTACCGTCGTTACGGTTTCATCTACTGCTGTCCTGAAATTTGTCCAATCGATGTAACGGGAAAGATCAGCGTTAATGGAGTCCGATAGGTTGAACCCGCTGGCATTCGAAATTTTATGGGCAAGTGATCACTACCGTGGGGATCTTGAATCACATTCCATGTGCAATCCAACGATAATGAATTAGAACAAAGTGTGAGGTCTAATCTACTGCCAAGTGAGGATGGACCAGCCAAACGTGTAATTTCTCCATTGTTAATAACTGTCATATTGAAGTTGTCACAGAGGTCATATAACAAGGAAGACCGGTTGTCATCGTACAGTTCTCCCCAGTCTGTACCGTGAGAGTTCAAATTTCCCATGAACATCCGCGGAGCAGGAAAAACCGAGCAAATCTCTGAAAGTTGTTTTTGGTTTATTGAGGCTCTAGGAGGGATGTACACAGAAGCAATGTAAAGGCTTTTATTTTTAATAACAGCCTGACATGCGACAATTTCAATACCTGGAATATAGAAAGAGTAGCACTTTTTGATCCCCACGCGAATCCTTCGGGTCAAGACGAATAATATTGAAATCATGGAACGGAGGATCAATTTCGGCAGAGAGGCATGGAATGGTCCACATTATGGTGGCCTAAATTAATTGTTTTGTTGTTTGTTTTCTAGTAAAAACTAGTGTGTAACTTTTTTCAGAAGCTGATAATTTATCATCTCCATGCAAAGCGCTAGGAGCGGACAGTAATTTTATTGCTAGAACAAATAGACATGAAGAGAAAGTGTATTGATAGATCCGTAAGAGAACGGCAGGCTTTGAAATTGAATAGATGTAAGTTTGAAAACGAGCGGAGGGCATTTGAACGGTAGTATACGATCAGGCACATAACCCTTTGTCATACTACCCTATGCAGGATAGGCAAGGGGGGAAATACTACCCTATGCAGGATAGGCATACTACCCTATGCAGGATAGGCAAGGTCAGTCAAGGGGATTTCCCCCCTTGCCTATCCTGCATAGGGTAGTATGACAAAGGGTTATGTGCCTGATCGTCTACTACCGTTCAAATGCCCTCCGCTCGTTTACAAACTTACATCTATTCAATTTCAAAGCCTCCCGTTCCCTTACGGATCTATCAATACACTTTCTCTTCATGTCTATTTGTTCTAGCAATAAAATTACTGTCCGCTCCTAGCGCTTTGCATGGAGATGATAAATTATCTGCTTCTGAAAAAAACTTCATCAAAGATCGTTACTTCCACGCTGGGGAGAATACAAAAATAACAATCAAAAGTGTAGTGTGTAACATTTATAACGCAGGACTTCTTTTCTATTCCTGTATAGGGGCGCCATTCTGAAATTTCTGAAATCGAGCGCGTTACGATAGATTAGATATTTTAAACGATGATAATATCTTCTTAACGCCCACATAAATTTTATGATGAGTATTTAATTCGAAAGGTAGAACATTTAAACTGAATCGTTGTTGCTAACTTAATTCATTACATTTGTTTAAACTAATCAAAAAGTACTTAGTAGAAGAAAAAAAATGTCTTAATTCACAAACCTATTGATCGAAAATGGGGGGTAGCGGAGTAGGTTAGGTTCGGTGTAGTTCCTAGTTGTCCATATTGGATTAGTTGCACATAGTAAATTGGGTAAGTTGCTGGCGGTGGCAAGAAAATTGCAGCTATTGGTTATGCCGTCAGTTGACCCAGCCAGTGGAGTATGCTTTGTCAGCCAATTTTGTTTCATATTTGAAATTTGTCAACGGACTTTTGCTTTGTCTGCACGGCATATTTTTTACTAGATTGAGGTTCACCTATTTTGTTAATAATAGTGATTTTTGAGCATGTGTTCTTTATTAAATGAGAGCTCTAATTTTTCTGACCAATATAAACTAACTATAACTGAACGTTTTCAATTATGTCAAGACATTTTGTCTTCAGACAATTCGGCCAATATCCCTAACAGAAATGATTTTTCACGATAATAAATTTGTAAATATACGCAATTTATTTACTGAATATTTTGTCATGAATAGTTCACATCTCAGAATAAGTACGTTGCCCAGCATATGATTAGTCGATATTCCATCCTGCTGTTTTAAAATTGTGAACATAGGGTAGGCCAAATCAATGTTCACTGATACACTTGAATCCGGGACTGCTCGAAATTAACGTAGAAAAGCTTCATTTCTACGCCTAGTATGAGACCCGTTCTGAAATTTCTGAAATTGACTGCGTTACGCTTCGAGTGGATATTTTGAACAATAATATCTCCTTTCTGGTCCACAGAAATATTATCAAAAGTATTTCATTCTATAGCTATAACATCTACGCTAAATCCCTGTTGTTTACTTAATTCATTACATTTATTTAAACTATTTTATATTTTATATTGTAGGTATGTCTTATTATAACCCTTTTTCTGGTTTATTATCACTCTTGATGATAGGCCTAACTTTCTTTGGTATTATTCATATAGGTGCTCCAACAACAGTTAAAAGCATACATATACAAAAACTTTTGATTATAATCGATTTTTTTTATTTTTTATGACATAATTGTGATCTGTTTTATTAAATAAATAATATATTTAAATTTATTTTCGTTAGTTAGCTTTCAGTCGTTTCGTTAACATGGATTTTGTAGGCTGAGCAAATGTCTCGTATATTATCTTATCACTCTGACCGAGGCCGGTGTGGTCTCTGCTGTACACAGAAGTTGTCTCGTAATCGGCCCATGGCTGTACCTCGCTATCCTCGCTGTCTACGGAGAGTCCGCAGGTCGCCTTCTACTTCATCGATTCACCTTGCCCATTGCGCATGTCTTCTTCTTGTACCCGTCGGTTCGTTTTCGAGAACTATTTTAACAGGGCAGTCGTCCGACATTCTTATGACATGCCCAGCACATCGTAGTCGACCGATTTTAGCTCCTTCACGTTCAGTCTTCCATCTGCACTCCCCCGTAGATGGTACGCAGGACTTTCCGTATAAAGACGCCAAGGGCGCGTTGGTCCTCCACTAGCAATGTCCATGTTTCGTGGCCGTAGAGAACTACCGGTCTAATTAATGTATTGTAGATGGTCAACCTTGTAGTTCAGTGAACTTTGTTCGATCTTAGCGTCCTTCGGAGTCCAAAATAGACACTATTGCCAGCCATAATGCGCCTTTGTATCTCTATGCTGGTGTCGTTATCGGCGGTCACCAAGGATCTCAGATACACGAATTCGTCTACTACCTTGATTTCATCACCGTAAATCTGAACTCGTGGTAGGAGGCTAACATTGTCTTCTCGTAAGCCTCTTAATGTATTTTGTTTTCAACGTATTAATCACAAGCCCAATCCTACCAGCATCAGCCTTACGTCTGATTTACATTTCCGCCATCGTCTCAAAGTTACGTGCTACGATATCAACGTCGTCAGCAAAGCCAAATAGTTGGACAGACTTCCTGAGGATCGTGCCACTCTTCAGTTCTCGAATATAACTCTTTTTGCTTCCTCTCGGCAAGAAACAGCCACCTCATTAAATTGGAACGCATTCAATATCGTTGTTTACGTATTGCCCTTGGCTGTGTGCATTCAACGTATAATATGAGCCTGGAGGTTCTGGCAGGAGTAAAACCCTTACAGAACCGCTTCTGGGAGCTCGCATCTAGAATACTGATAAAGTGTGGAATCAGTAACAACCTTGTGATTGAAAACTTCGAAGAAATGCTCGAATTGAGTACACAGTCTAGATTCTTGCGAATCTATATTAACTATATGTCATCCGATATTAGTTTTCCTTGCTATAATTCTCCTAGTGTCCGCTTCCCTTATCACAGTTCCTCCATTGATTATGATCTCTCCATGAAACAGGCTATTCAACGAGTTCCCGATCAACTTCGACCTATTTTAATTCCCCATATTTTTATTGAAAAGTACCAACATGTCAGTTGCAATAGAATAATTTTCACTGATGGGTCACGCATTGATGGATCCACTGGTTTCGGTGTTTACAACGAATACTGCCTCCCGGAATCTTCAGGAACCTTGTTCCGTATATGTTGTTGAGCTGGCAGCAATCAATTTTGCATTGGGGATAGTTTCCGACATGCCCATAGACCATTATTTCATCTTCTCAGATAGTTTCAGTTCCATTGAGGCCCTGCAATCGAGTGAGGTACTTATCTTACTTTCTTTTAAAAATAAGGGAGCAGATGTGTGCGTTGGTCGAAAGAACATTTAGCATTACCTTTGTATGGGTCCCCTCACATTGCTCAATTCCAGGCAATGAGAAGGCGGACTCTCTAGCAAAGGTGGGCGCACAAGAAGGCGAGATTTTTTAAAGAAGTATTTCACATGATGAACTTTTCCCATTAGTACGTCAGAGTTCTCTTCAAAATTGGCAAAACGATTGGACAAGCAATTCTCTTGGGCGGTGGTTATATTCCATTATTCCAAATGTTTCGTCGAGATCGTGGTTCAAAGGTCTGGATGTAAGTCACGGTTTCATTCGTGTGATGTCAAGACTAATGTCCAACCACTACTCGCTTGACGCACATCTTTACAGAATTAACCTCGTCGATAGCAATTTATGTAGATGCGGAACCGGTTATGATGACATCGCTCACACAATTTGGCATTACCCGGATAATGATGCCTCCAGAGCACGACTATTGGATACCCTAGGGGCCCGATGTAAACAACCCTTCCGCGAGGTAAGAGATGTTTTGGGAATTTGTGATCTCCCCTACATGCAAGCGATTTACGAATTCCCTTGTTTGTCTTATCTAAGAGTGTAACGTCATTACCTCCCTTCCTTCCACTCTAGTAAATTCCCTGGCGTTGTGTCCAAGTTAAATTATCCTTTTGTTTCCGTGCTACTTGTACCTGCCCAGTAAGGCCACCCATCTTAGTTCCTGAAAGGGACTAAAGGGACCGAGGATTTGGTAGATGTCGCAACCAAAAGCAGCAAATAATGACTTAAATTAGTTACCTTCCTAGCCCTTCCCAAACGATAATGTGACCCATTAACCTCGAGCTAGCCACGAGTAATTAGCATCCCACTTTTACTAACATCGAAAAATAAAATTTTATAAAACACTCATATTGAATATCGGCTCCGTAAAGTATTATGCACGCCTGAGCCTAACAAATAAACGAACCGATTAAAAAAAATCGTGCAACCCGCGTCCATCCCAGTTCTTCGAATTGCACTCTCCAATGCAATGGTAAACAACAAACACGACAATCCATCACCGTAACCCTCTCCGAGATTCGAAGGGACTCGAGAGTGTCCTTGATACTCGGACGACACACATCACTCGATCCATCGTTGCTTTGACCAACCGCGTCAGTTTTTCCTGAGCTCACAGAAGAAGCTGAAAATCAACACTCTGTCGAAAAGGTTAAAGTGTTTCTTGATGTAGTTCAAAACCTGAATCCCCTAGAACAGATAACACTAACACTAGCTCAAAAAATGGAGACAGATAAGTATTCAGAAATGGGAAGAGAAACTTAGGGAATCCGAAACACAGAGTATAGGCTTTGCTAGATTGAACGAAGAAGGAAGTTCTCCAGGAGATGAACCCACCCGACCAATATTTCAAACATTGTTGTTTTTTTGTATTCTCCCATGCGCGGAAGTAACGATCTTTGATGCAGTTTGTCAGAAACAGATCAATCTTCTCATCAGTGGACGGTAATTTATTGCTAGAACGAATAGACATGAAGAGAAAGTGTATTGATAGTTCCGTATAGGGCAACGGCAGGCTTTGAAATTGAAAGATACAAGTTTGAAAACGAGCGGAGGGCATTTGAACGGTAGTATCCGAACAGGCACATAACCCTTTACCATACTACCCCATGCAGGGTAGGCAAGGGGGGGAAATCCCCTTGACTGGCAAAAGCTTATGCACCGATCGGGCTCTTATACTACCTATTGCTTTTTTCTAGTTCTAGCGATTTGTCCATCTCCCAATACGCCTAATACGGTTGAGAAATTAGGGCTTCTGACAATATTTCATAGTATGCTGCATAGGATGAAAAAAAAATGCTGTACAAGGTCTCGATGGACTATCGGGCGAATTTTTTAAATATGGTACTGAAAAACTATTCGAAGTGCCTTTGGGATTGTTGAAAAAAGCATCCAAAATAAAATACCTAAATCATGGCCAAAATCACTACAAGTACCCATACCCAAAAACAACAACCCACGAGTGGCTGATGAATACCGGAGGATCACAATATGAAATATGGCATATAAAATTTGCATTTTTTTTCGCTAAGAAAAATTTCTGGACTCTCTGGGCATAGGATATGTTTGTACTAGCCACACAATAATAGTAATGCAAAAATGGTACCTGGCATCGAAAGTTCTCAATTAATAACTGTGGAAGTGCATTTAGAACACTAAGTTGAGAGCAAGCAACCAGCGAATTTTGGAAGCAAGAAGCTTGAAAAGCTAAAAAAAAAAGAGTAAGTAGATGTCAAACTAAATATTCACTTTAAAATTAAGAGTAATACATCTATAGGAAAACACGGATACGTCTATAGAAAGGTACAGAGAAGTCGGAAACATAAAAAGGTGACTGCTATTGTAAAAAATTATCTACCTAGCTATATTGAAAATAAGACTAACGATTAACTTATTTCTACTTCGTCCGTAAGTACACTGCTAATTTGAGAAAATGAAGAAGACATCCCAAGGCTACTGGAAATTCTAACGCTATTAAAGACTGTATTTGATGAAATTTGGACACACGCAATTGTTCGTAACTTTTTAGCGTGTGGGTAAAAATTATTGAAATTTTAACTGAATGTATTTCATTGTATTGTGTCAATTGTGTAATGAGTTTCGTGAAAATCGGTCGAGTGATTTCAGTGATGGCTTCGAATGAAGAAATAGTACGCCAACAAATTTTGGGCACTCACTTCGAAAACCCAAACGCTTCTCATCGATGGATCGGAAGACAGCTCGGAATCGCACATTCAACCGTATCTCATGTGATCAAAACGTTCAAGGACCGTAAAAAACCAAGCGGAAAAATGGTAGTGGCAAAAAACGTGGCACATCAAATCAAATTTAAACGTTATCCCAACATTTTGATCAGGGATGTTGCGAAAAAGGCGAAAGTTCCAGTTTGTATTGTGCAGAAAACAATGAAACGTTCTAGATTACATGTGTACAAGGTCCAGAAGGAACCGAACTGGAGCGTTAAACAGAACTCGGTGGCCAAAACTCGTGCAAGAAAACTGTACAGGGAGTGGCTCACAAAACCGTTCTGCATTGTGATGGACGATGAGACCTACATTAAAGCCGACACCAAACAAATGCCAGGACTGGAACACTACGTCGCCACCTCTAAGTTGGCCGTTCCAGAGAGTGTACGGAAGAAGAAACTGTCGAAATTCGCCAAAAAATTCCTTGTCTGGCAAGCGATCTGCGGGTGTGGCAAAATGAGTCAGCCCTTCATCACCTCTGGGACCGTCAACGGACAAATCTACAAGGACGAATGCCTCCAAAAACGACTTCTGCCCTTTTTGAGATCTCACGATGGCCCGACACTGTTTTGCCGGATTTGGCATCTTGCCACTATGCCCGGCCCGTCTTAGACTGGTACAAAGATAATAATGTAATTTTTGTACCAAAAGACGTCAACCCTCCAAACACTCCGGAACTTCGCCCAATTGAAAAATTTTGGGCAATCATGAAGGCAAAGCTCATTAAAAATCCAAAACTGATAGAAAATGAACTTGAACTAAAGAAAGTGTGGTTAAAAGTAAGTAAGCAAGTCGGTCCTATCATTGCCCAAAATTTGATGAAAGGGGTCAAGGCAAACGTGCGGGGCAAACGTGGGTTGGGAGAAGAGGTTCAATAAACCAATGATGTCAAAACTTAACCATTTAGTAGTTCATTATTTCCAGAAAGTTTGAAAAGAATCGGGCTCAAGGAAAATTTTTGGTGACCTATTTTGTGTGTCCAAATTTCATCGAATACAGTCTTTATTCACTTTAAAATTAAGAGTAATACATCCATAGGAAAACACTGATAGGTCTATAGAAAGGCACAGATAAGTCGGAAACATAAAAAGGTCACGTACGGTAAAAAATTATCTACCTAGCAAAATGAAAATAAGACTAACGAGTAACTTATTTCTACTTCGTCCGTAAGTACACTGCTAATTTGAGAAAATGAAGAAGACATTCCAAGCCTATCGGAATTCTAACGCCATTAGCACCAACATATCGGAAGTTCCTATTCGCAATCTTTTCATTCATAATACAGACTCAGATCATGGACGCAGGTTCGGGAACTACGAACTTGTAATAACTATTCAGGAGCGTATCACTACTAGTTTAACGCAAAAATAAATAATGGCAGAAAGAATCAAGCGAGCAGCTAAAAAGCTTTTCATGCGGTACGTTCCTTTTTAAAGAAATATCAACAAAAATGGGAAACAATAAACGCTAAAAAAGAATAAAGAATCATGCTTATAACATTTGGTATGGAAGTATCAACTATGCTGAAGAGACACAGTGGCGGCTTGCGTGCAATGGAGTATGAAAATACTAGTGAAGTATCGATCTGTGACGAGGAAAAAAAGCAAACATCAACGAACCCCTCTTAGAACGCGATGATGTGGTGGATCATTCGATTCAGGAGAATCATTAGCAATACAGGATGATAGCGAACTGCAGGAAACCTCAACAGGAACATAACAGAACGGAACAACATAATTATGAACCAGCCTCGGTCTTCAAAATTTTAGAAGTCAAAGCAATGAACAATAAGATATGAACCGCGCGAATCAGATTCTATAAGGAAGTTAATAAAAGTGGAAACGAAGGCATATTACATAAAATTGGCCGAATTAAGAAGACGGGAAGACTAGCTATACGTGGAGGATATCAATTCGCCATGATATTGAGCGCAGTGGAATACCAGCCGAAACCAGAAAGCTGTTCAATAAGTTCATTGAATCCGATGTTGATGGTGGCAACGAATAAAAAGAATGAGAAGAAGAGTATGATGAAGAGGATCACTTGCCATCATACTTCGAAGGATTCAGAGTAGTATCATCAGTCCTAAAAACTATATTATCTCAATCCAAGAGCACTACAATCCCCTTAGCCCAACCTAATCCTTATCCCCTCCCATAGCGATTATGTAGCCTACATGTGACGAATCAGTCATTACTCCACCATCACTTCCAGAAAAACAAAAATGAAATGGTGCCCTCCTGAAGCAGCCTCAATCTGAAGTCTGTGTTAGAAAAACGCCGCGATGTCTATAAAAATGTAGAAAAAGAATACCTCCCAATTTTGTCCCATTTTTCTAATTTTCTTATCTTAAAATGATTAAAACGGAAGTAATACGATTAACAAGGAGAAATAAAAGGAAATAAATCCAAATTGGCTCAAGATCATATTATTTTTCGTTACATCCTCTAAACTCAGATTTGACACCCCATTTTACAATCCCGTAGAACGCAGTCTATATCATAAAGAATAATAACACCCATACCCTTAGGAGCAATTGGAAAATATTTGAGGCATTTCCGGAAGTTGCATTGAGACTTGTGATACCCTGACTTTTATGGCAAGGCTCTCTAATAGCCTAGAATTAAGCTTCAAAAGCGCCTCAACTGTACATACCTCATCTCAATTTCGTTGGTATATCCATTGCCCATTGAGTCATCATAATCTGGTAGCGTGTATTTTGCTCTGCGCATCATCATAATCTTAGGCATAATCTCCAAGAACAAACGTTTTACAATAGGTGACATTTTGTGCGTAGAAGTGCTCCTATGAAAATGCAATATGTTGAAATTAAGATTAATATGTTGTTCAATACTTTAAATCATTTCAACACATACCTGTACCAAACGTTCAAGACACATACAGTTGTCCAGACAGATAGAGATACAAGAATCATCGTAAATAAGAGATATTTGCCCAACAATGGGACGGCCAAGGATGTTGGTGGAATAATTTCAGCTAGCAGCAAAAAAAACACCGTCAACGACACAAGAATGGAGATGCACAGTGTTACCTGAAAAAAAAATGAAAATGTGATTACTTCTGGAAAAAGTTTTCCTATATTTACAATACCTTTTCACCGGAATCACTAGGCAAATAGAAGACCAGAACAGTTAGGAAAGTTATTCCAACGCATGGAATTATGAGATTTACAGTGTAGAAAAGAGTTTTACGTCGCATTGTCAATTTGAAAGTTATATCTGTGAAATGAATAGGGAAACAAAGTTTTACTGATGATAAAAGAAGACATACTTTCAACCACTTACCAGAGAAGGGTTCTGGGCAACATGGATAATATTCTTCATTACGACTAGCTGGAACTTCCAAAATGTCCCATTCCACAGAAAGATAGAATTCGCTCAGATCAATTCCAATTTGTACCAAATTGCTTCCAGGAACCTGAGAGTTGGAATAAATAAACAATCTTTAATAGCAGCACCCCCTGTAGTAATTTTTTTACGTACCTGATCTAAATGTCTCAATTCCACCTGTGCTCCATTATAAGTCCAAGAACCAAACTTCATAAGACACGTCTGTTCGTCGTAGGGAAAGTACTCAACATTCATTTCACAAGAGGACTTGTAAATTGCCGGAGGTTCCCAAAATACTTCTCCAGTGTACTTCAGAGTGGCTTTGGTCATTAGAGTAACTTCATAGTTGCCATCCCAGTTGTTGTAAAGCACTATATCAGGCAACCAAATTTGCTCAGATGGAACATACAGCATTTCAACTCCACCGTATTCCTCTGGGTCCCACTTTAACTTATAATCGTTCCACTTCTGCTTCACCCAGAGATTGGTTGTCATCACTTGATTTCGCAAGCTAACTTCTATCAATTGGGACAGCTTGAGTCCTAGCCAAACCGTTAATGTTTCGGTATTATTGACCACTGGCCTAATAAGACGATTATAATTGCTCAAAAGATCATCGTACAACCTTTTGGCATCTGGATTAGCCTCGATATGAACCACAGATGCTAGAAGAAATCAAAATGCATTATTTATATTTTCACCTTTGAGATGCTATCAAGAAAGTTACCTTGGGCGTAGCTCAGTGCAATTAAACTCAACAAACATAGTTTGAAATTAAGTAATTTTATAAAACATCCCATTCTAGTTGTTCAACTATGTGGATAACGTTGAAAATTGGAACTTCAGGCGAATATTACGTTTTTATTTCAATAGAAAAACTTCCACTCCCTAGAAGATGATGAAGCTGCAATGGGAAGATGTTTCAGGATGCTGATCAATTTGAGCAAATTGAAAAATCGATATAAGTGAGAGCAAAGCATGGTAACTCTCACATAGACCACGAGCACGCATGCGTTTGTTTACAAAACAGAGAGCATTCAAACACGTGCATTTGTTGCTACACGTGCTACCTGTTGATATTGAGCACGTGCATTCCGACGAAAAAAAAAATCTGTAGGTAGTGCTGCCAAGAATAAAATTACAATTTTAATATGTATGTTAGGGTATGAGTTTCGGTTGTACATTTTCCAAATAGCAACCATATGTGAAAATCTCTTAAGTGTTTCAATGCAGCTTTAGTTTTGTTTGTTTCTGAAATTTTATGTTGGGTAAAGCGAATACAGCTGGCAATGCCTTAAATCATAAAATCAGTAGAGAAAAGTAGTACGAAGAATGTATTTAATAAAAAATCGATCAAATGGGACGAATTTGTACACATGAATAGACCCAATTTGGTGATTATAGACTGACATTACATCCATACCCCTCGAATTGTTTCTGACTTTATAAAAAGAGTTGTGTATGTTTTTGTGATACATACTACCAAATGTCTTATCAAACATATCTTAGCAAGTGTCTAACTAATTGAATCTCGTTTATAGCTTAAAAACTTTCTGAGTTATAATAAAAACTGTAATCGATCATTGCCTAATAGGCTGAGTTAAGGGACACATACCGTACTACCTTTGAAAAGTTACAGTATAAAGAAATTTTATCAATAATCTTATAAAATAATATCTCAAGTGACCATTGGAAGCAGCTTTTATCCGAGAGCTAGAAAGTGATTGCTCTACTGCAGATCCAGCAACCCATTTCAGAATGTCTGGAGAGTCACGCCCATTCCGAGGTTACTTTCACATACAATAAGCCCCGCATGTAAACATTACCGATATCATTTGGATAAGGGCACTGCAACACACTTATCGATTTGGAATGTAGAATTTCCAAATCAGGCACGAATTGGGTATTATTTAAAAATAAGGTTATTGCTATTTAGTTATATTCAGAAACATCTCACACATGGCCACTTCCTTAATAACACTCGCTTGTTCATTCGTAAACACAAAAATTCTCGACGTTGATTCGTAATTAATTTCATGCACTCGCGCAAAAAAAAACGTTGCCATCCACCCGTTGGATGCAATCTGCATAAGAATACTCTTTACACCACGTGGTGAACACATCTGAAATTATGTGGCAGCCTTTCACGCACATATGCGCGTTGTCTTCGTTTGCTGCTTCTGACAAGCAAATGGCCGTTTTCTACATGCACTGGTCATTCTTCACAAAAACATGAGCGGCGCTGAGCTTGAGCTTAGCTCTCACTAGAGCGCGTTCATCCAGTACGCGCTCTCCTTCTTGTGTTTATGTTTAAAGAGCACATGGGAGCAGCGGATGAACGCCACGTGTTTGTACTCAGATTCGAGCTCAAGCGCAAAACTCGAGTTCGAGCGTAAACCGTAGCGTGCCTCTGCTTGATCACCGATTCGATGGTTACATCTGCAAGCAATCAAAACAAGTGTTTTGTTGCTTTGGTGCGACCTTGAGAAGAACATCATTCGTATTACGTCCATCGAAGAGTTGATGCACTAAAGCGAAGAATCGTCAAAAATTTTGTTTTGTTTTACGGAATACTTCATACAAAGCGCAAGTGGGGAATTGATTTGAAAAGGGTGTATTGACTGTGGAGAAGAATTATAGTTTTATGTGGAAAATGTCAAAAGAACAGAAACTAACAGTGAAAATCTAATTTCGTTCGGCGAAAAGGACGCCATATTGGCTTGTTAAAACTTTGAAAAAGAAAAAAGAAAAGAAAAGAAGTTTGACCGTGAGTTCAGGAGAAATGGAAGGGATGAAAGATCCCCCGGACCCTGATGCCCATAGAGATGGATCGGAATCGGACTGTGCAAAGGAGACACCGAAGAACAACTTGGCAAAGGCAGGCTCATCGAGAACATGGAACGACAACCGACCTGCATTGGAAAATTACACCTACACATGCCGAGACAGCCCACCATACAGAGTGTACATGGAGCTGAAAAACAAAGGAGATAGGCAGATAAACAAATTCGCGGTGGGTCTAATGATCCGAAAAGAAGATGAATTCAAGAACTACGTGACGGATATGAAATATGCCGGAAGAAATAGAATCATGGTATATCTAAGCAGTTACTCCAAAGCAAATTTGTTGATGGATGGAATTAATGCGGCGGATACTCCCTACAAAGCGTACGTGCCGCGACACCTGGTATCAATTAATGGCGTAATTTCGGGAATCTCTGATAAGGAGATTATTGATGCATTGAATGTGAAGTACCCATTCTGAGTGTACGACGTTTGACTCGTACTTCGGAAAAGATTCCAACAACACGAGTTAGTGTGACATTCAGGAGTAATCAACTGCCTGAGTTTGTGAAATTGTTTTGCTGCAAAAGTATGGTTCACAATTCCATCAAAGAATAGTTTTCTGCGCAAACTGTTTGAGATTAAATCATCGAGAATCGAATTGCAGAGGCCTTCGTCGATGTGATAAATGCACGGAACAACATGAGACAAACGAGGAGTATGAAAACTGTCAAAAGAGGGTAAAGTGTGCGAATTGCAATTCGGCAGAACATGCTTCAAAAGACGACAAATGTCCGGAACGGGAAAGGCAAAATAGGATCAAAGGATTAATGGCACGTAAGAACATCACATATACAGAAGCACGTGAGATCATTCCAATTTCATCAAAGCATCTCTATGAACCGTTGAGCCATCTGGAGGAATTCCCTCGGCTTGAAGAAACATTCGCAGATATGACTGGAGGTAGCTTCAAGTGGAAGAACCCACTTCGCGAAGATTGGATTAGGACAAATCAAGAACGAAAGACGATCAAAGCTGCCATTGAAATTGAAAAGGAAATGAAAGATCAACAAAAAGCGAATTCGTCATACGGAAAGCGGGCAAGGAAAGAGACACAGGTAACCAAGGCGCAAAAAGCCACCGAAGAGCGAAATAAGCTGGTCGCATCGAACATCAGCAACCAGACTGGTGCTGGACTCAACAACACACACGTCGTAGGACAACCAGAGAGGTGGGAAAATGCATTGAAGTTGGCGACAGAAAAAGTCGAAGCAAAGGCCCAAGCAACAATTAAGGCAGCAGAAGAAAAACATCAGGCGGAACTGATAAGTTTCTACACAGAATTTGTGACGATTTTGGGAGCAGATGAGGCTGCATAGTCTCGTTTCAAAGATTGTACAAAAACATATTTCAATTTGGCAAGGTCAGTCATTGCA
Source organism: Aedes japonicus (assembly GCA_034211315.2). Taxonomy (NCBI): domain Eukaryota; kingdom Metazoa; phylum Arthropoda; class Insecta; order Diptera; family Culicidae; genus Aedes; species Aedes japonicus. Next base: position 184,235 of record JASCZW010004719.1, read on the forward strand.
CGTAGTACAGACCAAAAGTAAAAGGTAAGAATTCAAATTATTTATTGAACAAACAATGGATTTCAAGATTCTACAATGCAATGTTCAAAGTTTATATAAAAATAAGATGGAAATACATCGAACATTGACTGGAAGCGGAATTGACATTGGCATTATGTCAGAGGTATGGACGAATATTATTTACGAGAACACTAATAAATACAATATAACTGGTTACTATACTATTACCAATTCTCGACATGATGGATATGGAGGCGCAGCATTGCTTGTATCGAATAAATACAACTATATAGTACATAAACCACCCGTTATGTCAGATATGGCACAAGTAGTATGTGTTACTATATTAGCTAACAATACTACTGTTATATCCGTATACGTTAGTCCCTCAATTTCTACGGAGAATTTTGAAAAGGATACTAAAGCAATTATACAATTTTCGGATCAGTTCACAAAAATCATTATTGGAGGCGACTTTAACGCCCACCATTATGCGTGGGGGGATGAACGCTGCGATGCCAGAGGAAAACTTTTATCCGAGCTCACTGGAAATTCTAACTTGGTTATTTGCAATGATGGCTCACCAACATTTGTGCCGATTCAGATGGATAGAAGACCCAGTGCAATAGACATTAGTCTATGCACAACCAATATTTATCAGAATATTACGGGGGCGGTTACGGACTTCAGTATTGGAAGTCATCACATGGCAATAGAAATGATAATCAAGATAGATGATATGGCAAATTCTCAAATGTATGTTAACCGACGGAATGCACTAAGGCAGATAGCAGCGCTGGATGCCACAGAGGTTCAAAATATAGAAGATCTGATGAGACATAGCAGGAAAATAAACAAGGAAAACATGTTCACAAGTAAACGAACGCCGAAATACTGGTGGTCTACTGAAATCGATCAGGCGTGGAAGGAAAAAACTGAAGCACGTCGAAGTTTTAATCGTATCTCTAGTCAACAGAACCTGATAACATTTAAGAAAAAAGCAGCGGTTTTTCAACGACTTAAACGAGACGAAGTCGGAAGAAGTTTGAGAATTTCCCAAACGAGATAAATCCATTTATGAGTTCTAAGGAATTGTGGAACAAGGTAAGGAAGCTAAATGGTCACAAGGCGCGGAGAAGAGAAAACAACGTGCTGTTCGATAATAGGGAAGCTGCAAAACTGTTTCTAGATACACACTTCGAAAATAACAACATCGTGATGGCACCAGAATACGGGAAGGCGGTTGATTATCCCTTGTTGTCTAGCGAGAGTTGGGACTATATTGTAACATCTAAAAACAAAAAATCGACTCCGGGAGTAGATCTTATCTCTTACGAAACTTTAACCTTCTTAAGCCCGCAGGTCAAGGCCGAAATTGTCAGAGACATTAACAATATGTGGTTTAGGGGATCTATGAGCGACGATATGAAAATTATCAAGATTGTAGCAATACCAAAACCTGGTAGAGATCAGCTACCTCCGGAGGGTAAACGACCTATATCATTGCTCCCAACAATTACGAAAGTCGCAAACACGGCAGTTCTTCGCCTTCTACAATGTTTTATAGAAGAAAGGAAGTTATTGGCAGAGACTTCTTTTGGGTTTAGGAGACATCGGTCTACAGATACATGTGTGTCGTACGTGATCAATGAAATCAAGAAAGCAAAGAGGCACGGTAATGTTATAGCGCTTATTGCAATAGATTTATCCAATGCATTCAATGCAGTACGATCAGACAAACTAAATGAAATTTTTTCGGAACTTCTAATTCCAAATGAAATACAAATTTGGGTAGACTCGTTTTTGAAAAACCGTACACTGCAGCTCACAATGCGAGAAAGAACAATTGAAAGAGTTGTTAGTAATGGATTTCCGCAAGGTGACGTTATGTCGCCGACGCTTCTTAACCTGTACACACTGAGATTACACAACATCGCAGTTGAGGGCGTAGTTCTGGTACAGTTTGCCGACGAGTTTGGCATCCTTGTGAAGGCCAAAAAATTCGAAGAGGTCAACACAAAGGTGCAACATTACATAGATCAGTTCGTATTCATAACAAATGACCTAAATTTTAAAATTAACGCACACAAAACGAAAGCAGTATTGTTTCAAGTAAACAACAAGCAACTATCAATCAAAATCAACGAACAAACGATAGAAACAGTCCCAAATATAAAATACCTCGGAGTCATAATAGATCGCTCTTTAAGCTTTGGTGGACACATTAGAACACTAAGCGAAAAATTACGAGATAGGCAGAACATGCTGAAAGTTCTTTCCGGAATAAAAAAAAGGCAGCCACCCACAAGTGATGATTCAAATCTACGAATCGCTCATTCGGAGTGCTGCAGAGTTGCACGGAGTAAACGTTAACCTAAAACGCTCATTTTTTGCAGTATAGTGCTTCACTAGATGAAGTTATAGGTTAACGTTAACCTCGTGCTTGGAATAGGGTCTGGGGGTGCTTAAGCCGTTCCATACACTATTTCAGTATCAAGTGATGCTGAGACTCGGCATCGTTCGATTTTTTGCCACGTTATCAGTCAAATACAAAAATGCCGAATGAATTCAGCTAAATGTTTAACTGCGCCCATAAATAAATTTCAAGTGTGTAGGATATTTCACGGCTAAAGCCGTTCCCTACCCTATCGGGTAACTTCATTATTGATGATGATGATGATGAGATACTACCATCTATTGTAGTAAGGTAACTTTCCATAGCAGTGGAATAATCTAAAAACGATTTGACCATGATTATATTATTGTTTGTGATCATAAAGTTCCTGTATGAAGGGCCAAAAACGTTTGGGTGGGCCGATAAGCAGATACACTTAAGCGAAACGCACGAATATAGGGAAGAGAATCTCCTTCCGAAAGCAAGTTCACACCAACAGCATTACAATCGGGCCCTCGATTGACAGAATAAACCCAATAGATGGGGTCGAAGAATCCGCCCTCGATCCGCGAAATGTTAACAATAGGGACAATAGGGAGGAGGCAGTCCCATGCTCCCTATCCAAATCGTTTCACTTTTGTGCCCTGATGGTCCAGCCCTTTCCCCGTTATATATTAGCTCGTGGATATTTAATATATTTTGTAGTGCTCATTTGATTGCTTACCTTGTGTTAGAAAATTTGGCTGAAAGTAAAATTGGTTAGGGTTTATACCGTGCTTTACTATGTTGTCTCGGTGTTTCCGTGGGTCTACCCCTACCTTTTGAAGAGTTGACTTTAGGATGTTTGGTATTGCTCGCGGTCATAGGATAGGGAAGAGAACAGAAAAAAAGCATTAGTGATATTCTCACAACGGCCGCTCAGAATGGTTCGACGGATGCATATCAGAGATCATTCCCGATGACTACTCGTTTACACAATTCCATCTTGTTTGGTTATATAAGACAAGAAACATTTTACAACGTGCTAAATTTTGGAATATCAGGGCAATGATCTCCCATCGCATCTTCAAGTGATAATTACAAGCTGTCCATTTGGTTCAGGCACTTTTGAACGTTGATGGGGCAGCCAATTCGCACATGAAACCTGCCGCGACCAACTCGACAGAACGCGCCCATACCACTTTCTGAACCGAAGGGCATATCTGGTAACTTCATTATTAAATCTTTTCTCGGCATCGCTAGGAGCCGAGCACAAACAATCAAAATAACATCAACCAACCTCAGCTGCCTATCATGCTGAAATATCGGTTTAGCAGTAAGCAGATGTTCGGCTCTTTACCTGTCAATCGCAATGCACCATATTGTTTTCATGCGCAAGTGGAGTAAATCGTATGTTGTTTGTGGAGCGGTGAAAAAACATACATTTATTGTGTAGAAGGCGATGTTCGCTCATCATCATGAGCCACCAAGAGTGGACAGTAATGTTTGCTAGCATGGAAGATATGAAGAGAATGTGTTGAAAGTTCCGTTAGTTTACGATTGGTTGGAAATAGAATAGAGGTATTGAAAATTGAGCGAAAGGGCAAAGGTAACATAGTACTCGAACCAAAGACGTAACCTTTGCCTAACATCTCACTGCAGGTTAGGTCGAGGCACGGACAAATTCGCCACCTCAACAGGCAAAAGTAACGTGTTGGTACGCGCTCATGTACCACTGATAGCAATTCAGTAGCGTTTTTGAAGATCGGATGCCAACTGCGGAGGAGACAGCATTTGCTGTAGATCTAGTGCCGAGAGACGCTGTCGATTTAGACATTTTCGACATCAACGCACCAATGGTCGAAGCAGCCGTATTGAAACTAAAGCAAACTTATCAGCCTGGCCCCGATGGCGTTCCATCGTGTGTTTTCAAAAAGTGTAGCTCATCATTGGTCGCTCCTCTTCAAGCAATATTCAATCAGTCACTTCAGCATTAACGTTTTCCATCCACCTGGAAGACATCCTATATGCTGCCGGTGCATAAAAAAGGTAATAAGGTAGACATTTCAAACTACCGAGGAATTACTTCGTTGGAATTTACCACAAAAGTTCAACTCAGTGGACGCTGTGGTTCTACGCCCCAACAAAAAAAAACTTCGTTGTCGGCTGGATCCAAATGCCTTGAAATTATTATCAATGATGTACTATTCAGTTCGTGCAGAAACTACATCAGCGAACATCAGCACGGATTCTATCCCAAGCGGTCCGTAGAGAGTAACTTTTGCGAATTTACCTCTTTCTGTATCGGAGCCTTGGATGCTGGAGCTCAGCTTGATGTTGTATAAACTGACATAAAAGCTGCTATTGACACTGTTAACCACGACATACTTCTTGCAAAGCTACTCCGACTTGGCGTGTCAGACAGAATATGTAATTGGCTCCGTTCGTACCTAACCAATCGACGACTTCATGTGAAAATTGGATCAACAGTGTCTACTCCTTTCTCTCCGTGTTCCGGTGTACCACAAGGCAGCAACTTGAGTCCGCTGCTGTTTGTATTATTCTTCAACGACGTGACGATCCGTTTGGCAAACGGTGGAAAACTCATTCATCCGGACGATTTGAAAATATATCTCGTAGTACGGAACGAAGCCGATTGCAGGCAACTACAAGAATTACTAGATAGATTCACTCATTGGTGCAGGTTGAATTTCCTCAAAGTCAGTGTATCGAAGTGTTGCGTTATGTCATACCGGCGGCTCAAAAAGCCTATCATGTACCACTACACGATTAAAGGACAAGAAGTTGGGCGCGTTGATGAAGTCAAGGATCTGGGAGTGCTCATGGACCATCAACTCACATTCAAGCTGCATTATTCAGCCATTGTTGACAAAGCCAATCGTCAACTTGGATTTATTTTGAGAATCGCTAAAGATTTTAACGATCCTACATGTCTTCGCGCTCTCTATTGCTCTCTAGTTAGATCAATTCTTGAATGTGCATCAGTGGTTTGGTCACCGTACGAAACTGTGTGGATCTCTAGGATAGAATCTGTTCAACGTAAATTCATTCGCCGTGCACTGCGAAACCTACCTTGGCGTGATCCTATGAACCTTCCAGCTTACGAGAATCGCTGTACATTACTGGGCATTGAACCATTGGTGAATCGTCGTAAGATTAATCAAGCGGTATTTGGTGCTAAAATACTCCGTGCTGAAATAGATGGTCCTGCCTTGTTGGAGCGTATGAGGATCTATGCTCCAGAACGAGTATTGCGGTCACGACTGCTAATACAACCTACTCCGCGAAACACTCTGTATGGCTCCAATGACCCCGTGAATTCAATAAGCCGACGATTTCAATCTGGATATCATGTTTTTGACTTTAATTTATCTACAAATGTTTTTAAAGAACGCTCAAGATCTCAAAATGTGTTTGGCTAAGTTATAATTAAGTATATTTCATTAAGACCTTGTTGTCAGATGATTATTATTAAAATAAACATAAACTAAATAAACATAGCTGTATGATAGTTTCTAGCGGTAGTTTGTATGCACTCTGTTTTGATGGAGAGAGGAACTCTCTCCTTCTTGGGTTTGTTTTGATTCGTAACGTCTGAGATCACTAAAAAAAATTCTCGTCATCTCTAATGTAGAGACCTCGAAGAGAAATACCGTGAAGCGTTGTGATACTGGTCCCCACCAGTATGGATTAATGGGTTTTACATACTCTAATTGTTACGAATGGCAACAAACGGACAGGGGTTTCTTCCGTAATAATAATATCCAAACCCGGTCTTGAGGGTTTCATATAGATATTATAATTTTCCTGTAAATAGTTACATATTTTTTAGATTGATTATAAGTTTACTTGTGTATTGTCTATAGATATAAGTGCGTGTAATTCTAAATTGAATTTTAAGTCGTGGATCAATTGGTGGAGGTGTAGGTTTTAGATGTCAGTTTAGCTCATTGTATTGTATGTGTTTATGTTGAATGTGTACTTACGTTTAGTCCCCTTACTGTAGGTTTTTTAATATAAGTAGTTTTAAGAACAGGTTGTTTATAAGCTGTAAGTAATTACTTTACAATTAGATAAGAAGAAATTCTATTGTTTGGCGGTTGCTTACCACGATTCTGGATTCTCTAGGCTAAGATTCAGGTTAGACTTCATGTAGATTTTAATCCTCTCTAGAGAAGTAAGGCCTTAGAATTAGGGTAGTTATAATTTCACTGCTGGTTTTAATTTTGTATACTCACTTAGCGTAAATAATGGTTAGCATTTAGTTTATATATTAGTAAATTCTGCCACTACTGATCGCTACTAATCCTATTCACTTTCAATCACCTTTGTTCTTCTGTCGGCTGATGACAGACATACTGCTACCAAATTTTCGTTGTCAGGAAACGTCACAAACGATCGCATTAGAGCTGTTCGCGCTCTTCTTGCTCGATCAACCGAGGGGCCTTCTGGATAGTGGAGATGCGCAGCCAACTAGGGATGGCCAACATTCCCCCCCGGTAAGCCGGAAGTCTGGTCGGCTTGCTCCTCTCCGCATCGAACGTCCAGGATCGCCAACTTAGTCACCGGACGATCGTAGACACCACCTGCTGTTCTTACCGTAGCTGAACGGATCCGACCATCTCTGCCTGGATGAGTTGCGATGACACTGCCTTTCGGCCAACAGTTTCGAGGCAAGTTAGGATCTACGATGACCACCACGTCGTTCAGGGCAATCGGTTTCGAATCGACGAACCATTTCGTTCGTCTTGTGATTTCAGGAAGATAGTCAGATAACCAGCGCTTCCAGAACTGGTTGGCTAACGCTTGTGATGTACGCCAGTTTTGCTTGAGAAGGGCGCCATTGTCATTCAATGATGTGAAGGGTTTCGAACCATCGGACGACCCTAGAATGAAGTGGTTAGGTGTGAGTGCAGGTGACGACTCGTTATCGATGGACACGTGCGTGAGCGGTCGGGAATTAAGCGTGCTTTCAACTTCTGTGCAGAAGACTCCTTAGCACCTCCTCTGATGGTTTCCTTGAAGGGCAAATAGCCATCAAATTCTTCTTCAGACACCGGATCAATCGCTCCCAACTTCCACCCATATGGGGGCCAGAGGTGGGTTGAAGTTCCAGCTCGTCTCCGCAGTTACAAATTCTCTCAAGACTTGCTCGTAGTTAATTGCTTCTTGCAGTCTCTTGAGCTCTCGGCTGGCGCCAACGAAATTGGTTCCGCGGTCGCTTCGAATCGTTCTTGGAGTGCCACGTCGGCTCATGAAGTTTCTTAGTGCAATTATGCACGAATCAGTGCTTAGCGAGTTGACCAATTCGATGTGGATCGCTCGTGTTGTGAGACAGATGACGATCATACCCCATCTTTTTCCGTTCTTCTTCCAATTGCGACCTCCATGGGACCAAAATAGTCAACGCCTACGTGAGTGAAGGGGTGTGTATAGGCAGCTAGACGTTCTTCTGGCAGGTCTGCCATAATTGGAGGTTGGGGAACCGAAGACTCGTTTTTACATCGCTGGCAAGTCTTTCTAACGGTTGCGTAGCGAACTCGAATGCGAGGGATGACGAATCTGTTACGAAGTTCGTTCACGATGGCTGCGTGGTTTTGGTGATGGAATTTTTCGTGGTAGTGGGTCATTACCAGGCTGGTCACAGGGTGGTCGTTGGGAAGAATTACTGGGCTTTTTGCTTCTTCGGTGGCGTACTGACAAGCCGTTATTCTACCATGCATCCGCATGACACCACGGTCGTCTAACCAGGGTGATAAGCTTGAACAATCGGCTGCTTTTAGGAAGGGTTTTATCGGTCAAATTTCTGCGGTTGTTGGTTAGAAGAGCTGCTTCATCGGCATACCCTTCCTGTTGAGCTAGACGGAACAAAAACCCTTCAGCTACATAAAGTTCATCTCTAGACAGCGGCCCACCTTTAATGGGACTTTTGGTTTTGCGACGACGACAATTTTCGCAGAAACGGTGAACATACGCAACCACATTGTTGAGCCGCTTCCAATTCGAGAAATTCGAGACGGTTATCACGGGTTCTGGCTGGGAATAGTGTGTCATGCAAGAGGATCGCAGCTCGTTGTCTGTGTGCTCTGATTTCGATGAAGCCTTGGGCCACTCAGTTTCGCTGTGGTAGAGAAGTCGGGACTTCTGAACCACCTTGCTCCTGGAGTAAGATCGGGTTGCGTTCCCCATTTAGTGCCATCATCCGCTACATTTAGTTTTGTCGGTACCCAGCGCCAATCTGCTGCTTCTGTTACATCGAGTATTTCACTGACACGGAACGCCACAAATGTACTGTAACGTCGATGATCTGAATTTATCCAGCTGAGGACGTCTCGAGAGTCAGTCCAGAGGAATTTACGATTAATCGAAGCAGAGAGGGATTGCGTGACTGATTGCGTTAGTCTAGCTCCTATGAGAGCTGCCTGAAGCTCTAATCTTGGAATGGAGTGGAACTTCAAGGGGCCACTCTGGTTTTGGCCGCAACTAAAGAGCAGCAGATTTCCCCATTGTGTTCGAATCGAAGAAACAGAGCAGCAGCTATACCATTCTCGCTAGCATCTACGAACAAATGTAGTTCAGCTTCACAATCACGTGGGATAGCCGATGACCGAATACACCGTGGAATTCTGACGTTTTCCACTTCGGGCAACACTTTTAACCATCGAATCCACTTCTCGTACAAAAGAATCGCCGATTTCTTCGTCCCATTGAACACCGGCTCTCCACACTTCTTGAAGTAAAATTTTTAAATACATCAGAAAGTGAGATATCAGTCCAAGGGGATCAAAGATTGTCATGAGGACCTGAAGCATTTGACGTTTAGTGGGTCGACAACGACCGGTGAGTAGATCTGGATTGTAGCGATTCCACCCAATTTTGTATAAAAATTCGTCGGATGTAGTGCACCACCACATTCCAAGCACCTTTTCCGTAGCCATTGGTCCTACCGATAGATCCATGTTCTTTTCCGTTATACTGTTTTCGTTTAGCAACATTGAGATCTGTCGGGAATTGCTCACCCAGTTGCGGATTTCGAAACCACCAGCAGAATGCACTTGCCGAACTTCTTGCGCTAAGCGAATGGCATGCTCAGGCGTCTCGCAACTAAACATCGCATCGTCTACATAATGGCGCTTCTTGATAACATCAGCTGCCTCTGGAAACTCTTCTGCAAACCGATCCGCATTGATATTTTTCACATATTGAGCACTGGCTGGGGAGCAACTAGCACCGAATGACATTACGTTCATTACGTAGACTTGGATTTTGCCAGCCTCGTCTTTCCAAAAGAACCGCATACATTGTTGATCACCCTCTCGCATAAGGATCTGGTGGAACATTTCCCGTATGTCCCCAGTGACGCCGACACGGTATTCGCGGAATTGTAGCAATATTGTAAATAACGAGCAAAGTTGGTCGGGGCCAGTTAGCAGAGCTGAATTTAGAGAAACACCAAAGACTTTCGCAGCTCCATCCCACACAATCCTAATTTTGCCTGGTTTATTGTGGTTGAAGACAGGGAAGATTGGCAAATACCATATTCTTGGATAGTGCTTATTAAGCTCTTCTTCTGATAGCTTGCGCACATATCCTTTGGACAAGTACTCAGACATCTTCTGGTGCAGGGCACTGGATAGTTTTGGATCCTTCTGCATTCGCCTATCGAGGCCGTAGAACCGACGCAATGCCATTTCCTTACTATCTGGCAAACGAACACCATCGTAGCGCCATAGTAGACCAGTTTCATACCGGTTACCGTTGAACTTGGTAAGAGATTGCAGAAGAGACACGGCTCGTTGGTCGTCTGTCGACAATGGATTTTTGCACATCTTCGTTATGCCCAGACTATCAATCGAGAAGTATTCCTTGACCATTTGATGTAAGTCTTTGTCGGATTGATGGTTGCACTCACAAACGTGGAAAGAATAGTGGACGAAGTTTGATGTATCACTGGCGCCACATCCACCGCAGATAGTCCATCCCAGTCTAGTTTTAACGGCGATAGGTTGATCCAAACTTCCTTCCTTACTTTTCAACACCAGGCTGACTGGAGCGTGCTTCAACCCGATGAGAACTCGAGGACGAACATTCGAGTACGAATCAATCGGCAAGTTTCGACAATGTGGGTACTGCTGAGATATCTCCTCCATATTGAGGGACTGACATGGTAGCATTAACTCCTTCACCGTTCGAACACCTTTCAATTGGTACTTCTTGCCGTGCTTTTGCGTTCCAGTTATTTCCAGGTCCACCACGCAAGAATTCTTCTCGTTACGCTCGGTGCCACCTGTCCATCGAAGACAGGTGGGTTAACGGGACCCTCTACCTTCAGTTGATCAGCTAGATCTTGGTCCAGTAGGGTAACAGCTGAGCCTTCATCAAGAAAGGCGTACGTTTGAACAGCTCCACCGTTCCCGTACAGAATAACGGGAAGATAGCGAAACAGTACAGCATTTGTAGCAGACTGGTGTGTGTTGCATCCATGTGCTGTGCTGCATCCTGCCTGTGGAGCGGCAGACGTAGCTGTTGTCGCTGGATTAACCGGTGCACGATGTTGGGGTTTGCTGTCGTTATGTAAGAGCTCATGATGATAGAACGTACACCCGCTTTTTCCGCACGGTTTCGCATCGCATTTTCCTTCATGACGACTGAGGCAGCGCCGGCATAGTCCAAACTCCCTTACAGCAGCCCACTTGGATTCTCGAGAGTTGAAGGAACCTCTTGCAGTTCGAGGCTGAAGTGCACTTTCCGTTACACACTGGACAGTTGTCGATCCTAGAGGTGGTCTTCTTCTTGAAACTTTCTCCTTCGGGTTGCTCTTTCGGAAGTTTCCGATCGTTTTCTGTAGTGGACTCGGAATGTGTGCAAAAAGGTGCTGTTCTTTTTGACAAATTCGTCCCAGTTTTCGTTAGATTGTTCTGTTCTACTACGGATGGGATTGTTAGGACGCTTGCAGCCTCAGCTAGTGAGAAAATCCATGCACCGAAGGTCGCCAGGTTGACCCTTGGAAGAGTCAAGCGGTATCGTGCCCATTCCAGTTTCAGCGTCGGCGGCAGCTTGTTGACTAACTGGTGGAGGAGGGAGACGTATACATATAATCGTCTAAACCACATGCGTCGACGGTTGCACAGAAATTTTGAACTTTGACGGCGAGGTCAACCAGTGCCTCCAGCTTATCCTCCTTGATAGATGGAATTGCATTTATTTTCGTGATAAGTGAATGAACGATCGCTTCAGGCTGACCATACAGCATCGCTTAACGTGTTCATCGCGTTGGTCACGTTCGTTGGATGCATCAAGCAACTTTTAACAGCTTCGTATGCCTTTCCCTTTAGGCACTTCTGCAAGCGGATCATGTTCTCTTCGTTTGAATAGCCGCACATTGCGGTAGTACTCTCGAACGTTGAAACGAAAATCGGCCAATCCTCAGGATTTCCAGAGAAATGTGGAAGATCCTTCGAAACTGCTTGTCGAGCACTGAGTTGGTTTTGCGATGGAAGGCAAGTATTATGCCAAGTGAGATGTTGAGCTCGCGATGAGGATTTCCGAACAGCGGTTGCGAAGCACTGCTGTGATGGGCAGCGGATGGTCTCCATGGGCGGTAACGATCGTGGATTACTCGGATATCTGGATCAGGAGTTAGAGTAGGAACAGCGGAAGACCTTTGCTTTGTACCCGCTTCGAGGGGCTTGAGAAACTTCTGGCTCCATACAGTGGAGAGCTGTTAGGGTTACTCTGGCCTAAATGACCGGTGATCGAATGCCGTTGACCGGGGATGAGAATTACCTGATTGCCGCGTACACCAGCTTGATTTGGATGGTAGGCTGAAGTACCTCCTTGGCGGTTGAATGACCCGCAGGGTTGAACGGTTCTGTCGCACCTTCAGCTATATTTTTATCAATCGCCAAATCGTTGACTTCCTCTACCCATTTCATTACTCGACAGCTAGATTCACTTTGGCTTGATCCTGTCCGGCTTGACATTTGCTCCAATAGCTCGTACTTTTCCTTCAAGTAGTCGCGAAACTTCTTGGCTTGCGCTTCTGAAGACTCGTTCCTCCTCCAACTTCATTGGTTGCAGCTTCAGTCGTGACTGTGACGACGCCTTGGAAGATGGTGACTTTTGCTTGGAATGCTCCGTCATTACGGAATGCGCTTCTTCTCTGGCAGGAAATATCACCACCTTTGGTACACAGTAACGCTGTCTTTGTTGTTCGGTTGGATCTGCAGACGATGACTTGGGGTTTGCATCCGTTCTTCAATGATACTAACCTTAGAACTGACCAGTCCTTTCCGATGATCCGACGTCGATTCCTTTTTCTGAGTGCCCTTGGCAGTTTGGCATTTATGGCAAACCCAGCTCCGGTTTTCGACATCCTGAGTGACACCCACACACGCAAAGTGGCTCCACTTATCGCAGTCATCGCATTGGACCATGGCCGTAGTATCGGGATCGTCACAAACCTGGCACGTACATCCTTGGTTACAAGTATTGGTGGACTGTTTCTCCCTGACATCCTCTGTAACCACTTCATCCACTCCATCGTCATTAGTCGCACGCATTCTAGTAGTACTCGATTTTTGGTCATGCTTGGAAGATTTACTTCGAATACCACGATCAGGCATGATTCAGTTCGCTCGCATAAACGAAAATTATAAATTGTTACGAATGGCAACAAACGGACAGGGGGTTTCTTCCGTAATAATAATATCCAAACCCGGTCTTGAGGGTTTCATATAGATATTATAATTTTCCTGTAAATAGTTACATATTTTTAGATTGATTATAAGTTTACTTGTGTATTGTCTATAGATATAAGTGCGTGTAATTCTAAATTGAATTTTAAGTCGTGGATCAATTGGTGGAGGTGTAGGTTTTAGATGTCAGTTTAGCTCATTGTATTGTATGTGTTTATGTTGAATGTGTACTTACGTTTAGTCCCCTTACTGTAGGTTTTTTAATATAAGTAGTTTTAAGAACAGGTTGTTTATAAGCTGTAAGTAATTACTTTACAATTAGATAAGAAGAAATTCTATTGTTTGGCGGTTGCTTACCACGATTCTGGATTCTCTAGGCTAAGATTCAGGTTAGACTTCATGTAGATTTTAATCCTCTCTGAGAAGTAAGGCCTTAGAATTAGAGGTAGTTATAATTTCACTGCTGGTTTTAATTTTGTATACTCACTTAGCGTAAATAATGGTTAGCATTTAGTTTATATATTAGTAAATTTGCCACTACTGATCGCTACTAATCCTATTCACTTTCAATCACCTTTGTTCTTCTGTCGGCTGATGACAGACATACTGCTACCAAATTTTCGTTGTCAGGGAAACGTCACAAACGATCGCATTAGAGCTGTTCGCGCTCTTCTTGCTCGATCAACCGAGGGGCCTTCTGGATAGTGGAGATGCGCAGCCAACTAGGGATGGCCAACACTAATTGTTATGTTTTTGTATTTTCCGTGCGTGGAGTAACGATTATTATGTAGAAGGAGATGTTCGCTCATCACCATGAGGCACAGAGTGGACAGTAATGTTTGCTGAATGAGATATGAAGAGAAAGTGTTGAAAGTTCCGTCAGTGTACGGTAGGTTGAAATAGAATAGAAGTATTGAAAATTGAGCGAAAGGCATGGGTAAAGTAGTACTCGAATCAAAGGACATTACCTTTTCCTACCATCCCACTGTGGGGGTAGGTCAGGCACGGACGAATACGCCACCTCAACAGGCATTATTTATTGGCACTATATAAATCCGCCCATCTAGCTAGCTAGCCTCCACGCCTTTTTGTGCCAGCCAGCCAGCGGATTTGACGCAACCCTTTATCCATGCCTATAGGCATGAAATATTCAATATTTCGATGAAAATATAATCTGAATTTTCAGTATTTACACACAATTTAACCGAGATCACGGTCACCCTTATTTTTGTTTGTTTGAATTTTAACCGATATAGCAGTTTGCTCATGCCCAGCTAACTAAACGAGTTTTTCAATTTGATCCAAACCGAGTTTATCCGGTTAACATAATAAAGCCGAAAGCGAGGGGTCGGCTGTGCGGATCTCGGTTTCAGGAAGCCGAGACTCGGCATATAATTCTAAGTGTGAACGAACGACACTTGAACTTTGTATGAGTATTATCGATTGTATCGAATCTCTATGCAGATCAATATCGG